>LUGF01057463.1:44109-58945 GCA_001625245.1 Calycopis cecrops | reverse complement strand
TTTTTTGCCTGTTTTAATATTATTGTTTAATTTAATTTTTTATTTTTTAGTTTTAGTGTTGTTATTTTATGCATGTATTGTTCTTCTTTTTTGTTCATAGTTTTAAATGTGTTAATTATTAATGTATAACAGTGTAGTTATTGAAAACCTAAATAAACTTCTATTATTATTATTATTATTATTATTATTAATGAAACTAGCTGCGCTCCGCGGATTCACCCGCGTAAATTTATATCCCGTGGAAATATCGAGATGAAAAATAGATGTTGGCCCATTAGCCGTTTCGGAGGAGTATGGTAACTACCACTGTGACTAAATTATACCCATCGCACTTAAACACGAAATAAAAAATGAAACAGAGATAGTTTATTCCCAGGGTTATCTTTTATCTGAGGATTGAAAAATCGGCCCTTAATATAATTTTATAAATATAAATTGCATTTACAATCTTGTAATGATTTGCAAAAATTATGTACGCGTTGCGCTAATCTTTTACGGCCGTGTTTCGCCGCTCGCGAGCTGTTATCACAATTGATAAGGGTGGGCGTGTCGGGCCAATTTGAACTCTGTTCCGTTGTAACTGAGTCGAGTTTCGAGCGCATTCATCTCCGTTCAATTCCAAGTCTTATGCAAGTGTGTGTTGTAATATTAGTAACGCTGTGGACTTGAGAGTAATCGGTTTTGTGTGTGACGACTGGCAAGTGGCACGGCTAGTAGGTAGTGCCATGCTGCCGGTGGAGCCGGCGCGAGCGGGGAGGCGGGCCCGGCTCTCAGCTGGGCTGACGCGTTTCGTGCGGCACGAGTTGGGGCCCAGGAAGGATTAAGGGGGGAAAGCATCTGTGTAACTTCTATGCGGATATGCGGTGGTCATGAAATTGGCTTTTTTTTATGATATAGGAGGGCAAACGAGCAGCCGGAGCCATTTTCATGACTACCGACGCCAACGGACATCCGCATAGAGACTGTACAGATGCGCTGCCCTCCTTTCTCCTCCCACCTCCATGGGCCACCGGCTACTTACACACCGCACGAAACGCGACAGCACAGCTGTCACTTTACGCCAGTCTCGTGTCTCCGACTGTTCCTTTGCCCTTATACTTTAAAAAATCAAAATTTAAATGATCCCGCACAAAATATGAGGGATATCCTCGATTTCTCTGGAATCCCATCAGCTGATATTCACTCGGTGACTTGTCTCTAAAACGTCACGTTCCCTTGGGAGATGATTTACATACACACACACACACACTCATAAAAAAAGATGTCTCCAGCTGAGCTGACGGTTCTTCCTCATTTGCACCGACAGCAGGAATAGTTGGTAACCCAGAGTCGACCTTTCGAAAGGTCGGAGGTCCGACAGTCCGAGGTAAGGAGTCCAGCCAATCCTTAGCGCCTCACTCCGCATGGAAACCGACTACGGAAGAACAATTTATAATTCAAAAGTCGACCTTTCGAAAGGTGGTCGGATTGTCAAAGGTCGGAGGTCGCACAGTCAAAGGTCGGAGGTCGGAATAATAATAAATGTAAATACCATCTCTCGTAGACAGATCAATACGGTTACAGCGGTAATTGGATTCTGCGGTGAACACGTGATTGCATTGCGCGCGCTGCGCGGATTATGACTGTATCGGTACGGGTTAAGCAACGCTCGGTGTGGACGACTCCGGATGGGTGTGCGTTTTGGAAATTTTTTTTTCTTTTATCGTCAGGTGCTACGGAAGATAAATAATGCAGCTGCCAAGGATTACCCCCATCCCTTAATTGAGCCCTACACACGCAAGTCGCACGCAATGAGAAAACATTGCTGTCACTGGCACACGCATCGCGGTAGGTAATATGTACGGCACGTGACATTTCGGTGCGGTTTCCGGCGTACCATGGAGGGGAGCGAGGTAGGAGGGCAGCGTATCTACCGGCGTAACAGCTGTACTGTCGCGTTTCGTGCGGCGTGAGGGTATACGGTGACCCACGAGTCGAGGGTTAAGGCAAAGCAAATGCATATCTTCTATGAGGATATCTATGGGCGTCGATAGTCATGAAAATGGCACTGACTGTCCGTTTGCGCCCTCCACTCCTGTACTATAAATAACAATCTCATGAAACCATAGTAACGTATTGCGGCCGCGTCTCAGACTAATCCAATATCGGTATCTGTAATGGCCTAGCCTAGTTGGCTCCGGCGATAGTGTATGGCCTTCTGGCGGGAGCAACATGGGTACGGTTGGCAGACAAGTTGAAGTCAAAAGATTTTCAATTAATAATTTTAACTCAACATTAAATTGATTCCTCCGGCGACACAACCATAGATTTAGAATGTACAAGATACACAATGTCAGAACAGAGGCGAGACAAAAAAAATATTTGACAAATGTCAGAATTACTACAAAAACACACATATTACTTTGATTAAGCGGGTCGCTGTGGCCTCTTACTCGCTAAAATAATGGTCTCATTTGTACTTCATCTACTGTCTCTTTTCTTTTCCGATGTCTCGCTCCCACACTTTGTACATCTTTCACGTAGTGAGAACAATTCTAAATCTATGGTCCCAACCGTGGACTGATGACCTAGTCAAGGTCGCAGGAATCCGCTATATGCAAGACGCTTGCGACCGCGACATATGGCGCTCTCTGTGGCCTATGTCCTCAAGTGGACGGCTTCTGGCTGATGATGACACACTGGTCATGTCCAGCTTCTATTGACGTCTGCACATTGATCAATAAGCACACAATATAACACAATTTTTTTTTATTATTTATTTTCAACAATGTTACAAACACTTTTTATTTTTACAATAATAGTTCACGTCAAACTCTGAAGTTTGATGACGACGATTTAATTTTCTCTTTAATGATGAACAATTTTTACTCATTGTACACCTCGCGCCAATGGTCTTAGTGTGTTTGCCATCTTATTCGACAAATAAAATAAGACGTGCTATTCTCGTTTCAGATCCTCATCGGCGTGACGCTCATGGTGTGGGTGGTGCAGAAGGCTCGCAAGGAGCTCACTCTCGCGATCATGGCGGCGGAACTCGGGCGGGACACGCTCTCCTCGTCCACCTCCTCCAGCTAGCAGCTGTCGGACGACAGCCGGCCGGTCGGCTGCTGTCGGGAGACCTTCGTGTGAGGTATCACACCACTGTCATGTGTTTAGTTCAATGCCACAGACCCCTGTAACAAAACTGACAAGGGGCGCCATCCGTATTTGCTACTGTCAATTGTTCAGTTCAAAAGTGGGGCAAAATGCCTCGGGCCCTTGGTCCCGGTAACATGCCAGTTAAAGGGCCCCATCCGGATTTGCTGGTCCCAATGTACTGGTTATAAGGTTCAAAGTTGAAATTAACTGCGTGATCCAAACGAGACAATTGAGCTAGCGCTGATGACGTCACTAGCTTGTAATATCAGTTGCTATTAAGCTCCCGGGACGAATAAGGGGTAGAGTAGTTCCAATGAGGTGCTGATTTAGCTCGTACGGGTTGGAATGGTCCGAATATCTAAGCAGCTAGCGTCAATGATGTCAAAGGTGAATGCTACAGATGTTGTCGTCAAGTTGTATGACAAATATTTGTGCTGTGGACGCCAATGTGTGACTTGTGCTAGACGTAAGGTCGCAATCCTGTGATATTAACATAATTGTGTATAGAAGTCTAGTAGTTTGCATTTTTGTTCCAAACCTTCAGCATCAAAAGTCGATACAAATGTCCAAATTGTGTCTTAATATTAACATGAAAAAACACTAATTAACATATTCTTCACACTTCATATTTTTTTTTTGTTCATTTAAATTGATTAACATGTCCAACCATTTCGGTTGGGCATCGAAATCTACGTTTATCAACTTTTGATGTTGACTGTACTTCTGTCAGTGCGACGGAATAGTCTTGATACTGGCATCATACTCGTGTACTGCTCAATTCCTTTTTTACTTTTCATTGCCAATGACAATGAAATTACTACCAGAGTTAACTAAATAATTTATTAATATATGTTAATGTACATGTAATATAATGACTAAGATTAACTGTAGTTGCTTCACATAAGCCGTAAAGTTTTCATATCTACTTGATTTAATTTTTAATTTTGTACTGTGCATGAATGTAATATGAATGTTAATTGGTGTACGTTTTAATTTTTTTACGTATGTACTGTTCTTCTGATAACGTGATTATTCAAATTGAAGTTCTAATGTGTTAATAATATTCCAAAAAAACAGTAACTGATTTTATCTCGTTTTAAAACGTATAGACTCTTTCTGTGCCATCTGTTCTCTTATAAAATGCGCAGTGTTAAATCTAACATGTACTAGTGGATCGCCATAAATAAATTAAAGTTGAATTGTTATTAATATTGAATGTCAATTAGTTTGTATGTATATTTTAATATACAATAAGAGTTAACGCCACGCTGCATATAGCCGAACTGTGCACGACCGGGGAGGTACCTCTCGTTTACACGATGCTGGCGTAATGTGACAGCTGTGCTATCAGGTTTCGTGCGGGGTAAGTAGGAGGAGGAACGGGGGCAACGCATCTGTTTCTACATGTTGGTAGTCGGTAGTCATGTCATTTGTCAATGACTCCGACTGCTAGTTTGCGCCCTACTAAGTGAAAACACAAAGATTCAATTATAAATCGTACTAGACCTATTTTCCCGTTCGACCCCATTTAATTCACCCCCTGCTGTTAGGGTTAGGGTGTAGCAGTAATTGTATCGCGTTTTAAAATAAACCTGCGAATAATTACAACCCATTAAAATATGTTAGTGAGCTTGGCTGTATGGACTTAATTTAGGGTGGCCAGGCCAAACCTAGAAGCCGGACAGACCCCTAGCCAGTCCTGACATTTTGTCAAAAGGATGGTCACTCTAAATTCATAAGGATGTGTCGTATAATAGGACGTATGATAAAATACAGAAATCATCATCATCAGCCTATTGCAGTCCAATGTTAGACATAGGCCTCTCCCATAGCACGCCACTGGCCTCGATATAGAAATGCTCGTTCACATATGCTTTTGAGTTGCGAAAAGAGTGGTCGAATTTGAAAAGCCTCCAAAAATGCGGACACGCCAAAAACCATATAACTTTTCCGGATATGCATTAAGAAGCCTATGGCCTGCTTATGGTCACCGCACACTTATCAACTCGGAAAGGGATCGTAACCGTATCACCTCGAGCCGTATTCTTTGTATGAAACTCCATACTGCAACGAACACTAATGGGAACCGTAACGAAGTCGCCTCACATCGAAAAGCGTAGGTTTACTTTCCGAGTTGATAAGTGTGCGGTGACCGTTATCCATCTACGCCTGTGCTTAAAATAAACTAGTGGGTCGCATGCGAAACTTACACGTTCATTCAACTGAGCTATAAAAACTTTTAAAATTAAATTTTTAATGTCAAATAAGTATTACTTTAATTCATATTTGTTTGTCGGTAGCAATTTCAAGTGAATTGCAATTTGCATTGTTGTATATTGAGTGTCTTTATTTTTCTCCTCACTGCTGGTGCTTTTCCAAATGCCAAAACCTTTTTACCCGGCGTCAGAAGAAGGGTAATGTTTTTCGAGTGTATGTATGTACGTCTGTAGACTTCTATGTTCCCTTCTTACAGCCTGAACGTATGAGGTTATCGGTCTCATATTTATTAACAAAAAGATACTTTGCGCACTTCGTTGGGCGTAAAAATTTTAAATTGTTAACTCGTAATAAAATATGTATGTGTATGTATACCCATGTAGCTTTCAATTCAATTCCATTCAATTGTTTTATTTGTTTAAATATGTGTACAGAATAAGGTAATACATACATCAGGTGGTTTCCAACATATTATTATGCCTTTCTGGCGTGCAAATGTCTAATAACTAACATTCAAAATCAAAATCAAAAAGTTTTTATTCAAAATAGAATTACAGGAATTACTTTTTGAACGTCAACAATAAAATCTACCACCGGTTCAACCCTAGCCTTGCCCTGAGACTTGATATTTAATCTAAAGTTTATTCTACATCAACAACATAATTTCTACATAACAATATAATAATTTATTTCTATGAGACAATGTTTTAGGGCAAGTTTAGGGCATTGGGGCGAGGCCAATGGAAGTTGTCATTCTAATTCAAAATTCAAATTCGATTGAAACTTTTTTTTATTTAACAAATAAATATCAAATGTCATTGTAACTTCGGTAATGAATGTGTGTATTAAATCAATAATTAAGTTTTACTTCAGTTGTGTGGTGAAAATCATACTCTTTTTTTTATGTGTTTTTGTATGTTAATACCTAGTTTGTACTCCACAACCACTGGGACATGTGCTTACTATTAATAAGCTGATTAACCCATTTGCGTGCGTGGTGTAGTTAAATATGAACCCCAGTTAAATAAGAACCCTCAGTTAAACACGCGAGCCTATCAAAACTCCACTCTAATCGGCTAATCTCTTCCGTGTGTAAACGTTGTTGAAAATTAATTGCCATGCCATGGATTACGGTTTTATGGGATTTTTATTAACCAGCAGGTGGACGGCGAAACTTATTATAAGAAGCTTGTGCAATATTTTACATACTTAGGTACACTTTAGTAAGAGGTAGTGCCGCACTGCATCTTGCATGCAGCCAAATTGGGCTGGCGCGACCGGGGAGGTACCTCTCGCTTACACGAGACCAGGGTAAAGTGACAGCAGTGCTGTCGCGTTTCGTGCGATGTGTAAGTAGTCTGTGGCCCATGGAGGTGGAAGGAAAAAGGAGGGCAGCGCATATTTACAGCCTCTATGCGGATCTATGGGCGTAGTCATGAAAATTGCTCCAACTGCTCGTTTGCCCCCTATACTATAAAAAAAAAAAAAAAAAAAACAGAAGGTAGTGCCGCGCTGCATGCGTGTAGCCAAATTGAGCTGGAGGTACCTCTAGCCCACACGATACTGATTACCGGCGTAAAGTGGCAGCTGCGCTGTCAGGCCTCGTACTGTGCGTGTAGCCAGTGGCTTATAGAGAAGGCAGGAGGATATGTTACCACGGTATCATGTCGAGGTACCTCGCCGGTGAGGCACAATTCCTCGCAATGTGCAATGCAGGGGGGCACTACCACATACTCCTATAATATGCCTGACATGCCGTATGCTTTACAGAACATTACATACGTAATACAATTCAATGTCAAGTAAATTGTTATGCAACATAACATATTCTAAAGATATGTAATGTTTGGTTTATATTTAAATAAATTTGTGTAGTCATCAAAAATAATCGTGTTAACAAAAAGTTTAGCTCCTAAAAAAATAACTGGTTTTTAGAATTGCGTAAAAAGGGATTTAGATTCGGCTGTCCGTCTGTATCTCATGACTCGTGAAATAGAAATAGACGCTTGAAATTTTCCGAGAAAAAGCCGGATTTTTTTTCCCTTTTTTTATTTTTGCGTAGTGCTTCAAGTACTAATTAAGTTTGATTTTAATGCAAGGAATAGTTATAGTAACTGTCGCAAGCTTCGGTGGGCGATTTAAATGATATTTTTTTTATTAATAAAATTCCATATACCTAAACTTCACCCCTTATTTCACCCCTAGGGATGAATTTCTAAAAATCCTTTCCTAATGCCCACTTACATCGCTAAAGGAACGCCTGTATCAAATGTCAAGTTTCTGGTGTGCGTTGATAGTCAGCCCTTAGGTCAGTCCTTCAGGCAAACCTTAGCTAAATGACATTAATATTAACTTCAACGACAAAACAACAACACATATTCAGCTTCAAACGGAGAGTTTTTTCATTTCGACAATGTCAGTTAGGGCGACAGCACAGACGGCGACCAGCGATTTAGTCGCTTTTTGGAAGCTGAATGCAGCGCCTAGATGCTTGATGCACACTTCAAAATGCCACTCGCGGCGATTTAGTCACTTTTCGGAAGCATGCCGCGTCTAAACGCAGTCGCGAGATCGCGATACTGCGATGCGACTTTACTGCCACCGATCGCGATGTCGCAAGATCACCGGTCGCCTAAAAGTAGCGTGTCTGCTGTCACCCTTAACTGTTATTAATATGGCAGAATGATTCACAGCACCAGTAGACGTGGCGTTCAACAGAAAACACAAAAACGTTTGTTTACCGATCACCTGCCAAGTATTTGTGTTACACACACGGCACCCTAGCGCGGATTACAGACGGCATTCTGTGGAAATAGTGTGGCGCCAGTAGGTACGACGTACCGAAATACACTGTAAATACCGCGATTGATCGAACATTTTTTATTTTTAGCTTCCAACGACGTGGGTACGGCTATTTAATAAATAATGAAACATCCTAAGAATAAATTTGAACATAGGATGTTTCAGCGGTATGATAACGTGTACGGCGAAGGTCCCTTCATGCAAAAGCAATTTTTTAAATTATATTTTGAATAAAAATATTTTGATTTTGATTTTGCCATCCTCGTGGCCTTTTGCTGATTCTTCTAAAGTTACACCATGACAAGGAATAATTACGAATACCTCAATTTGTATGAAACTAATTACGTTTTTTGTGGTTGGCTCGGTCATTTAAACTATAAATTACCAAGACTCGTTTTTTTCCATAATCTGTGTTATCTCATTCTAGGTCATGTTTATGTTTCATTGACAGACTGATAAAAAGTGATTGTATAAGATACGGTACCTTAAACAGAAATAGGAAAGGTGCTCAAACCTTCCAGGATAAAATACAGACGAAAGTGGGTTCAAAATTCACTTTCGCCTGTCTTTTGCGCCTCAAAAAACAAGTCCTGCGCTAATTACTAATTTATCTAGATAAAACTTACCCTAACTAGGGTCAAGTATTCCGCCTATGCCTCCCCTAGTACCTTTTTGACCTTTGACAATATAGTGCATTAAATATTTTTGAAGTGAACTGATCGGCGTTTTGCAAAAAATATTAATTCGCGTCAACAAACGTGTTTTTTCATGTTATAGGGGGAAAACGAGCGGTGGAAGCCATTTTCACGACTACCGACGCCCATAGACATCCGCATAGAGGCTATACAGATGCGTTGCCCTCCTTTCTCCTTCCACTTCCATGGGACCACCGGCAACTTACACACCGCATGAAACATGCTATATTGTCTGTTACCAGTTAATAAAGCACGGCTGTAATATATTTGGGATCGAAATTAGATATCCGTTTATCTGAAGTGGTGTGGACTGGCTCCGTGATAAACATTTGATTGCACACAATCCATCACGCGCGTTATCAGTAGTGATCGCTGCGTATAGTGCCCTCCACAAAGACGCGTCACATATACAGAGTTATTTTTAAAACACTAGCATGCTGCACACTAGATGTAGATTGCCAGTATCTATAACAACAACTTTTGTTCTATGACTTTTCATCTATTTCTCATCCTACTAATATTATAAATGCGTAAGTTTGTAAGGATGTTTGTTACTCTTTCACACAAAAACTACTGAACGGATTTTCATGAAACTTTACAGTAATATAGCTTTCATATCAGAATAACATAATAAGTTAAAATTTTGAATCATTTTCAAGTCCGAAATCCACGCGGGGGAAGCCGCGGGCGGAAGCTAGTACAAATATAAATGCAAACAGCTGTGCACGGGCTTGTTTATATTATTTTTCGTAAGTACGCGATGCACTTATAACGCTATTTTAGGTTCTTATGAAACAATTAAATTGGCCACTTATGACAACACGTAGAATAAATGTTGTTTTTAAAGATTACTCGACTCGATCTGAGAGCTTGGTGATGTTTTAAAAATAACCCTGTGTGTTTGAGTACAGGGTTGTTTTTAAAACACCATCAAGGACATAGAAGTAGATAGAACTATAAGATAGTTCTGCAGCTTTGGACATAACTCTATATATCAATTTTACGTGTTTTTTATTCAACACTTTTTGTACTTATATGCGTTTTGATATCTCTTCTTAGAAGCTTGCTGGTTTTTTAAAAATAACCCTATACATCATGAAGCTTATTAAAAACAAGTCATTGAGTACATCACATATAATGATATACGCAGCACAGGAAGATGGAATGGCAGCCTATCTGCCCCGAGTGTAGCCCTCTCTGTGGTACATTTAGCATGCGTATAGCATTTTTGCTGACGTTAATAATCTCCCTGCCTAATCGCTAAAGAAACAAGGGCAGCCTATCTGTTTCAAGTCATCCCAGCCCTCTATGTGATACATTTTGCTAAATGTGTATATAGCATTTTTGGCTGACATTGAGAAGAGCTTATTCGCCGGCAACGCATCTACTAGATCTCTAATGTTACTGTTGTCTTTGGGCGTTGCTTGGATCACTTGACATCGAGTGGCCTTACTGCTCGTTTGCCCGCTATGTTATAATTTTCTCTCCGCCTAACCGCTAAATATGTTTTTTCAAATGTACTGATTGTAATGTTTCCTGCCAGGCCTCCCGTGGCGGCTCGGCAGCGACACAGAAGGCCCGGCGCTGTGACTGAGTCCTAGTCGTAAGAGTTCTTCGCCGAAAGCATCTGGTATGTTTTTGTGGATGGATGTCCTAGACCTATTTGAAGTCATACAATTTTAGTCCTCCCTCACCTCGACAGCAAAACCCCAATATCCCCATTTGCCCGTAAGCTTACTTAAACAAAATGATTATGAATTCTCAAAAAATAATCAGAACATGGGAGCAATGGGTACCTAAATGTGCATTTTCTCCTCTATCACATTTATTATTTATCCATTATATTACAAATGCGTTAAATTATTCTCCTTTATTGGTCTGTTAGGTTCCTAGCTAGATTTTAAATGGTGCGTTCCAAAAATCACTGCCAGTACTGCTTTGCAGTTTATAACAATTGCCAAAAAGTCGGATGTACTTTATAAAATTTGTGGCAGATGCAATTTTTGACGTTCAAAGAGTACTTTTAATAATAATTCTATTTTGAATAAAAACATTTTCAATTCATGTAAATTCATTTAAGAATACGTTGCGGCAACTTGATAACTAAGCAGTACTGACAGCACATTTTGGAATGCAACGCGTGTTAGATTTTTTGCCACATCGAGATACGTCAAAGTCAAAAGAGCGTTCTTCCTCGAAACTGTCAAGACTGTTAACCGTAGCCATCGCAAAATTGTAGTTTTTGTACATCTTTACAAGTTATCCGCAATCCCTTTATTTGATTACAAATGTATTGTATCATCTAATTTATTGTATTGTTGGACTGTTTTCCTTTACGAAGTCTGTTTCACGGGACCATATTATGTTTTAATGGATTAGTTAGCCTGAAGAAGCTCACCGAAATATATTATTTATTACTTTTAACAAGATTTTGAATAAGGTAGTTAAAAAACTCTTTTGACTTTGGCCCTAGGTATATGCCAATCAATTCTAAAATATTGTAATCAGTGAGGCTAAATAGCATTTATAGGGAATATTTAAAGTACTTGGAAGTTTACAGTTATTCATGATTTTTGTAAATGGAATATCTAAAAGCGACAATTAACTTTTAATTGATTTGAAACTAAATGACAGATTCACAAGAGTAAATCGCGTCCCCCTTTTGTTTGAGAATAGGGCAATCAAAATACGATTTTGCCACTACAATGTTATTTAAAAAAATTAGATTGTTCAGATTTTTTATTAATCATATCATTATAATTGAAGTTGATTTTGAGCAAAAGTGATAGTATTTTTGTATTATTACTTCTTGAACATCGATTTTCTGTTATTGAATTGATTAATACTGAACCACTGATTACAACTTAACAAATAAACAATATTTACTTTTTGAATGTTTAAATTATAAATACTAAAAATATACTTGTTAATTATAAGAAAATTCATAAATATATTCTAATGAAGTGCATTTTTCCTTAACATATTAGAACTGCGATGTTATTATTGTATCTAAATCATTTAAGTATTCTCATGAAATATTAATATTATTGTAATATGTACATAATATATTAACAAAATATATTTCTATGTAGTTGGAAGAACAGGTTCTTCTGGTTTTGATTTGGTGTTTTTTTTAATGGATTATGTGAAGTGTTTTTCGTAATATTTTGTACTCGATCATTATAATTTACACAGACACACACATACACCTATATTATACATCTGTAATGAGAATTTCTTACATTATTTACGAACCATTTCACGTATGTTGGATTGATGGCAAACTGCAAAAATGTAGTTTTAAGTATTTTTTTGTTTTACTATAGTTGTTATGATATATTTATATCTCTGTATATAGGTTTATGAGTAACTAAGTGTTTAATGTTGTAACTTATAAACCCTCAAAGTAGATCTTATTACAATGAATAGTCTTTTAAGCTTAGTTCTAAGCACTCAATATCCATTATAGATAGGTATTAAATCTAAACTAATTTGTATTTTTTTTCTGAAGAATGTTTATTTTATGGAATAAAATTCACATAATAAACCCTTCTGTTAAGTAAAGTGTTACCAGTCTCGCCAGTGGCCATAGATTTTAAAATTAGTAAGTGGAATTTATAATTTCAAGGTTTTCGTTATACGAATTAATTAGTTAAAGAAATCGGACTAGTATAGGCCATAAGACATGCGATATAGATAATTTCTTAATATGTACCTATTTGGAATCGAAAATATTCTCTAAGTCATGTTTTCACTATCCTTATAATCATATATTATGTTTTATTCTATTTTACATTGTGCAAATGTGGAGTATTATATTCAGTGCCAAATTTTTGACTATGCGTCTGTTTTTTTTTTCTTGTAAAGGAACGCTTTTTTGGTATTGAAAAATATGTATTTTCGTTGTGTTATGATGGTAGTACCTAAGTAGTATTTTATTTAATCTGTCCAAGACTTATTATTATTAGTCTACGTATGAATAAAATAGTGTTGATATCGTAATGTTTATATGTTCAATGTAGATTACTTTCTTACAATCATTGTCTTCAATCAATTACTTCTCCAAATCTTTATTCATAGTTCGTGTTCCGCTTGAGATAGGATATGAGGCATTAAAATCATTGACTTAAAGCGAAATGGGCTCCAAATTTGTCAATCCGTGCTCACGTATATACAAAACGTAACCTTTAAAAACTATTGATTGTCATATTTTTAGGGTTCCGTATCTCAAAGAGAAAAAACGGAACCCTTATAGGATCGCTTTTTAGGGTTCCGTATCTCAAAGAGAAAAAACGGAACCCTTATAGGATCGCTTTGTTGTCCGTCTGTACGTCTGTCAAGACCTTTTTCTCTAAAACGCATGAAAGGATTAAGCTGAAATTTTTGTCAAATACGGAGGTCAGTTACGTCTTGATGCCTTGAAAAAAATCACACTTCTAAGTTAACGCAATAAAAAGTTATAGTCATTTATGCACATATTTTGTATGAAAACGCACTTTTTCCAAAACCTATAGGGTACTTCCCGTAAAGCTAGAATTCTGAAATTTTGCAAGAAGTAAGACCTTACAGTACACATATAGGAATAAATCTGAAAACTAGTAATTTATATGTAGATAATTGGAAAAATCATTATCAACTTATAACTGTAATTCGTTGCCTACTAAATGTGTGTGAGCAACGGCTTATTTACGTTTGTCAACTTATACGGCAGGCGTAAAGTTACAATAATTGAAAACCATGCATTACGTTTGGATTACGGAACCCTCAGTGTGCGAGTCAGACTCGCACTTGGCCGGTTTTTTTTTAGCTGTGGTTAATGTTAACAAAATACGGCATAGTGCTTAGGTCGTCGAAACACGATTAAAGAATTTGCCTCGATAGAAAAAAATAGTAAACTTTAATAAAAAAACACTATTTCTGACGTTTCCATCAATTTTTAAATCCATGCTATTCAATAACTATCAAAGTTATTTCCACAACTAAAATATGTATCTATTCCCAATAAGTAATCGAAGAAATTTTAGGAGCCACTTTTTTAAATAAGCGTATGGTTAATTTTATAAAATACTATTAATCTAAATATTGTCTCTATTTTCGAGCACCGTCCACGCAAAATTAACTAGGCGGATCGCAATTGGGACCCATAGCGCCTTAAACGTCTTAATGACACTTCAGTTTGAATAAACACATTATATCCAGATAGATGATATAGTAAGTACTTACTTTAATAAGTGTCTTTCTATATGTAAAGAATTAAATGTTGTGTATTTGTATATTTTATGCGAATAAAGAATGAAACGTATTACATATGCAATATGATTAACTTATAGGGCCTAAACCAAAGGTACTATGTGTTTGTATAACCAGAGAATGTGGACGTTTCTTTACTGGATCACGTTAGATACGTTGCCGGTGTCTAAAGTAGCGAAATGCGGGTATCGCACTATTATTCTAACACATTTACATTTGATCTCTTTTTCAAAAATATATTTTATTCCGCTTATTGCCATACTAAGCGTTAATTTTTGCCAATTTTGTAGCCATACTCTATGAACAAACAAATGACCAATGGTAGACGCCAAAGACGTTTCGTTGGCGCTTGGAATGGCTGGAACCAGAAGGTTGTTTTTATTAAAAATTAAAAGTTATTGATGGGGCACATTTTTAGTTTTTAGGGAAACATCTTTAGACAGATTCGTCCTTATTTAACAGAACATTTGACAGATTGATTTGTTTTTGCTCTATAGTCTATTCCATATGTTTAAACAGTTTCGAATCTGGAACTATCATTAATATTCAAAAACTATACGGTCAAACGAGATTCTCTTCCTATATTCGAAGTGAGTTCAACTCACTCACACAACACGCTTTGTCTGCATTCATTAGTGTTATGAGATCGCAGTGTATAAATGGCCATTCATTTGTTACGTGAGGACACATACCTTATTGGGGGATAGGGCGAGAGGGTCTAACGTTTTCTCACC
>LUGF01057463.1:26250-43223 GCA_001625245.1 Calycopis cecrops | reverse complement strand
ACATAAGTAGAATGTTACAACATTAGTGTAGATAAACGTATTTTCTTTATTTCTTTCTTTCAATTTCGTACAATATGTGCTTTATGTTATTATTTCTCTGCGGAAATATAACAATCTGTAGATTGTTTGTCTGTATTTAAATGGCATATAATGACAGTTGATTAGACATTACCTGTCATTTAACAATACAATGGCGGAGGATGAAGATGGAATTTCGGATAAAAAATCATCTCAAAATTCAAACAATGCCTCAACTTCGCAGGACAATAAACAAAATTCCACAAAGCCTGACCTTGGAATAGAGGAAGCAAAATATGATATACAGGAAAATGGTGACGTACTCACCGTAGAGCCCTCAAGTTCGACTTCCAGTGCGTATTTTCATTAAGTTGTTTTTTGTTCCACAAATTTAACATTATTTATCGTTTTTGTTCTATTTTCGCAGAGTCCACGGGAGCAATAAGAAAGGAGGATAACCCGTTTTCTTTGCGCCACTTCTTAAAGCGAGATTTGTCGCTGCCGGGGAATTCGACGTACGAAAACACTGGCGCCCGACCCAAAGTGTATGCAAATACAGTGCAACATTCTCCTACTAAAATAGACATTCATTCCGACTCGAGACGGGATAAAATTCGTTCGAGCGAAACCCAAACCAAAGAAAGACAAAGTGACAACGTTAGCTTTCGTAATAGTGATCATACGTCGTCTAGTAGTTCCGTAGAAATACCATATAGTGTAGTGGATAATTCTGATTCTAAACACAACTTATACTCGAATAGTTCAGACTCGACATTCTTTCACAGGCCTAACTTAGCCTCTGAACCCTTAGGTATGCCTTCCTTACCAGACTTTGTTCAAGATCATTTGTTAGTGGAACAAACTTACTCAAATTCGAATGGACCCATATCAGTTGATTTAGATAATTTACCTGATTTTACATTTAATACGAATTACAATTCTGGTTCGCCGTTGGGACGACATAAAAACCCGAGTTATACAAACCATAGAGGTTATGACTATGCGTCTCACAACAGAGCTTCAGATCTTGGCTCAGCCAGTCGTAACATACCATTGGATCTTCCGGAAGGAGCAGCGGGTCCAATACCTCTAGATCTGCCTGTTCATCTAAATTTGGATCTCACAGAGTCAGTGAATCAATCGGATCGAAGGAATGTGTCACCGAGGAACACTTTTCCCTTGGATCTGCCACCAAATGCAGGTAAATGTTAAATTTATATTTGTTGCCATTCTTGACTAATCATTTATTTTTTAACCTTATTTTTTCAATTGAAATAATTTTTTCAATCTTCATGTAGGTTCTGTTTAATGTGTTTAGCTAATACATCTCCTTGGAAACTAAAGTTCCTAAAACCTCTGGACAATTTTTGGGGAACAATAGACAATGGCTGTTGGTCATTCTCTATTATGATTATATGAGCTCTCTATTTATACACCTCCATTTGAAGGTGTAGAATAATAAAAATTAAAAAAATATTATGAACAACTTTATGTCAATAAATAATAAAAATTAAGGGGCAGTGGGGGAATAGGCGTCTCTCACTCACTTATATGCCTTTAAGTGACAACAAACAGCCCACCAAACTCCTCCAAGGGGAAAAGAAAGCATAGAAATAATGGTTTCAAAGTGTTAATCCCATCATCAACCCAAAAGTAATCAAACCCATCTTAACAATTATTTGTATATTTATGCCTTGGCATACTACTATAAGTCTGCTATAAGAACACATATCTTTTAATACAGGGGATTAAAAGATATCTGTGAGCACAATGTATATATCATCACATTGAGATTGTAACAATGCTGACTTTTGTTATTGTTAACTGACCAAAACTGTGTACATACATAATAAAGTACAAAGCACATGACATAGCAAAAAATTCACAGTTAAAGTAAATAGAATATATTATGGACAATTCTACATTGAATTGATCTTTTGTATTATTTGTTCTTTTGTGCACAACAAAGAATATTTCATTCATTCATTATATTGATTGTAGTTTTCTTGTTTGAAAACTGTTTAAATATAATTTATTTAGATACATCCAGCCTAACTAGTGTTTATGTAAAACAATTGAAAAGAAGCTCTGAATAATGAAGTTGAACTGCTGGCCTTCCTTAGGGGGCAGCAAGTAACCAAAAACTAAGTTGTTTAAAAACATTTATATAAAAAATTATGAACTTAGTTACCCAAGAGACTTCAAATCTACTATTCCCTCTAAAAATGTGGACCTTGAATTATAACCACAATATTCCTACTGATCAAATATGTCTTGAGAAAAAACATTTGACTGATTTCCTATCCATTTTTTCATCCTAGAGCTCTTTGGTATCAGGAGAAGGCTGGCTTGAATTTGTGAGTTTCTTGCACAAAGAAATCTTTGTGTCTGAGTTGGTAATATTATGTCGGAAGTTCATCCATCAAGTCTACATTGGACTCTCTCAATCCTCTTTACAATTACCAAAATGATTGCAAAGTTGTATTAACTAATATTTATTATATATAATAAACAAAATCCTACTAATATTATAAATGCGAAAGTTTGTAAAGATGTTTGTTACTCTTTACACAAAAACTACTGAACAGATTTTCATGAAACTTTACAGTAATATAGCTTTCATATCAGAATAACTTAATAAGTTAAAACTTATAGGGATTTTTTATAATCCGAAATCCACGCGGGCGAAGTCGCGGGCGGTACCTAGTATATTATAATTATAGTAATTGCATTTTCTTTTTTTCCTGTTTTCCAATGACACAAAATTGTCCAGGAACCCTAATAGATTGAATGTATTGATTTCCAAAATAATCTTAATGTCTGCTTTATAATGTTACTAGCTGCGCCCCGCGGCTTCGCCCGCGTAAATTTCGATATCGTGGAAAATCATTCCATGGCATCCCTCAGGAACATTTTTTCGGGATAAAAGCTATCCTATGTTACTTCTAATACCTCCAAGAACATGTGTACAAAATTTCATGATGATCGGTTGAGCAGTTTTCGCGTGAAAGGGTAACAAACAAACTTACATTCGCATTTATAATATTAGTATGATTACAGTGAGTGAGTAAGAGGTAGTGCCACGCTGTATGCTTGCATGCAGCCGAATTGGGCCGGTACGACCGGGGAGGTACCTCTCGCTTACACGAGACCGGCGTGAAGTGACAGCTGTGCTGTCGCGTTTCGTGCGGTGTGTAAGTAGCCGGTGGCCCATGGAGGTGGGAGGAGAAAGGGGGGCAGCGCATCTGTATAGTCTCTATGCAGATGTCTATGGGCGTAGGTAGTCATGAAAATGGCTACAACTGCTCGTTTGCCCCCCTATACCATAAAAAAAATAAAAAAAAAAAAGTGATTTAATACTACATTTTCAGGAGCAGAATCCAGACGACTGCCAGACTTCCTCCCAGTGCACCCTGGACGGACATCACCGGAGCCCGAGCACCAGGACGAACAGTTACAGCAAATTATAGCAGAGCTGGAGAGAGCCAGGTACTTAATTTACAAGAACAAGAGGTCCCAAGGTCAGAAGACGCTGTCCTGTCTGCTTGAATTAAATAGATGTGGTTAAGATGATCCGCTGCAATGAAGACTTTTAGTAAGAGTCGAATTTGGCCGACTCGACCAGATTTTCTTATACTGCACTGAAGTGACATGAATGCCATTGTGCTTTTTGTACTTTTCAGGTGGTACATTTCTTTGGGAACTAGTTGATTGTCCTTGTGGTTATTGCCATAGTGGCTTACAAGCTAATTATTTAAATTATTAATAATAATAAAAAAAATATAGCAAGATAATGTGAGTTGTATGTTTGTGTTCCTCAGGTCAGATCTGTTCACGGAGCGCAGTCGCCGCTCCCGCGCGGAGGACGAGGCCGCACGCGCTCGCGAGGAGGTAGCCGCTCTGCGCGCAGAGCTGGCGGCCGTGAGACTGCGACCGGAGATACACCAGGTGAGTGGTGACTACCATCTCGTGTAATCTTGTACATAAAAAACTCTAGTCTTTTATTCGCGGTGGACTCCAAAACTACTGAACCGAATTTAATCAAATTTTGATTATGTAACATTGTCCAACTTACTGGCTGGCATTTTGATAATGCCTGTCAGATTGTATTGGATATTGTGACCGGCAGTTCCATTATAGTTTTGAAATTGAATGAGATATTGGTGCCAATCTCATAGTATATCTATGTACCAAATGACATCATTGCCGTTGCTATAAGAGTTATGATGTCATGTTTCGTACGGTTTGTTAGTTATAGTGGTATATTGAGTCTAATAATAAGTATTGTTTTAATACACAGGTTCCCAAACTTTTTCGTCTTACACCCACTTAAGTTACTTTGTATCGCCCCCATGGTAGTGATTACACCTTAAAAACCTATACAGGGTTAAATGTAATTAACGCAAGACTTCTTGCAGGCAGCATGACTACATCAATACCAACAACATTTGTTCTACGACTTTCGAAAATTAATAGTTTTTAAAATTTTAATATTCCCATCCAAAATTAATATATTGCCTCTGAACTATCACTTAGTCTGCGTGCGGCTAAGAAAATAGCGCGGGAAACGCGCGCGGCAAGACAGGGGCTCCCGCGCGTCATTCTTACAAGATACAGAGTAATAAATAACAGAGAGTGCAAACATTTTTTGTTTTTACTTTTATTGTGGTATTTATCTAGATTCGTAAAAAGTCGTAGAACAAATGTTGTTGGTATTGATGTAGACATGCTACCTGCAAGAAGTCTTGCGTTAATTACATTTAACCCTGTATATTCAAAGACACAAATCATTTTCTAGGCCCGTTCATTCTCATTATCGTTATCATCATCAGCATATTTTCGTCCACTGCTGTACTTACCGCCTACAGGCGGCCTCCAGCGCTCACAATGGGGCATTATCGCCCACTCTGAGAAAGAATGTTTTAATACTTTCAGCGGTATGGTTTTCTTTTTTATTTATAACTATTTTTTATTACCAATTATTTTATACTCTAAGATGAGTGTGGACGACGACTCGCAAGTTGCCCAGCTAAGGAGCGAGGTGCGGCGACTGCAAGAGCAGCTGGCGGCGGCGCAAGCGGAGGCGCGAACCGCACGCGCTGCGCAGGCCTCTGCCTCGGGGCAGCTGCGCCGTGCCACAGACGTAGCCGAGCTGTCGCTGAGGTGAGTACTAGTACAGCTTGCAGTGCCTGATTAAGATAAAAAAATATATTCAGGGGTTCTTAATTTGCTATTTTAAGTATGAAGTAAGGTCACGTATACGGAGATAGACCACATAACCGCAGATGTAGCGCGCCTGCCGCAGTTAGCCCAGCTGGTGTGACACATGTCACGAAATGTGCTTAACATTTAGCTTCGTAGAATTCTCAATTAAAAAAAAAAACAATTATAAAAAATGTACAGGGTTAGTTTTTTGTCACCAGGCTAAATTTTAAAATTATGAACTAAAAGTCAACCCAAGAATGGGTTTTAAATATTATCGTCTATAATAAATATTATCGGCTATTTGACACTATCAAAAATATACTAACTAATTTTAGTCATCATATTAATTATGATAATAATAAACCGTATACATGTCTATTCTATATAAAAAAATGCATATTTATTGTAAAATTTGCGAAATAAAGTAGCAATTATTTGTCAACGTCAAAAACGTTTTGTGGTCGGATCGGTTGAAACTCAGATGACCTCACTGGCAAGTAAACTCTAGCCGAACTGCCTAGTGTTTACACTTTTGTCACTTGCGTTTGACGTCAATCTAATCATATGGCGCCGCCATGACAGTTTTCACTGTTTTAGGCGCCAGTGTAATAACTCAAACTTTAACATTATTTTTTTATTGTTAATGCTGCTTATTTTCTTGAAATATTCAAGTAACGTGTTTAATAAGTGATAAAGTATTAAATAAAAGTAAACAAAAATTCGTCAAATAGCCTATTGTAATATTTTGTTAAATAAAAATAGATTTGAAATAGTCCTTAAAAATACATCGATCGTTGTTCGCACACGAACACGAACTCACAAGTCGGATGTCACGTGGTAACGAAGAAATATGTTTAACATAGAACAAAGTTTTTTTTATAAATCAAATGTATTTATTGATTCTGAATCAAATCTTGAAAAAAGTCCGGAGACCAAAAACTAAACCTGTATAATATATGTCTATTCTTAATTGTTTTACAGGGACCTGCTGGCCGGACTGGAACAACTGCGGACCCTGAGCTCGAAACTGGATCCCACATGACCTTCGAGTTAAGTCCACACAAACCGTTCCACTGAAATTTCTATCTATAATTATATCCTACCTATCAATTTAAGGTATTTATTTTGTTAGTGAATAGGGTACCTAACCCAAGTTAGCAGGTAGTTACACCCCGGTGCTATAAGGGAAAATGGTGACCGCTTTTGATTTGTGATGGGCCCCGTATTTAGGAGCTGAGGAACATAGTTTGGTAAGGGTCCCTAGATCAGTGCATTAGTCTATCCTATCCTAAGGATGATATGTTTTTAGGGTCCCTGGTTTGCGTTCTTTAGGAATAGGGCCCCAGTTTAGTGTCCCCTACTGAGGCGTTTGGCAGCTTCGCCACAAGTAGTGCATATGCGGGCACACAAATGTGTAAATAATATATTTAGTCTCAACTTTAAGATCATGATTCCGCAAACTGTTCTCATATCGAAAAGAAAGCCTAACACCGTCTAGCGGTGGTCAGAGCCATGTATCGAATTTCAAAAAATTGTAAATTATGTGTATATTAAAAAACCCACTGATTAAACGAATATTGTACATTTAAATTTTCGTGATTTATTTTTAAAATTTTTATTCACAAAATAAAAATATCATTAGATGTTAAATATTGTACAGGTCACATTCAACTTTTCAAAATGATTACTCTCAAGTAAATTTTACTTAAGTTTTTTTTTAGTTTTGATGGGCCCAACATTTGTCATACATAAAAAATCTTATTTCTGATGAAATTAGAAATAAATAGCTGATTCTTTAACTGTAACTAAGTAAATATGTGTATATTAAACGGCCTACTGTCTTCCATCTCATAGTTCTTTCTCCCAGTATGCTTAGATTAAATTAAATTATTTAAATAACAATGTTGAATGTTGAGTGTTTAATCCTAAAGAAGCTACTAAAATTAGTTTTATATTATTTTGAAATAGTATGAAAGTAACCTGTGCTAATAAGTTAAACTAGTAATAAAAAAAACTCAGTCTGCCAAATGTGGATTGGCTTGTAGATAAGAGAGGAAGAGGAGGGTGTGGCTATATTTTGGATTTTAATTTTTAAGGGTGGGTGTCAAGCTCTTCTCGGGAAAACGTATTCAAAATACGTTACCAGTGTGTTACTTTAACACTTGATGAATACTTTCAATAATTTCTTCATTGCACCTATATCGAGCATATACTGCCCGGGTAGTACATCTACAATAACTTGTTTTGTCAGGTCCAATCGGGTCCGTTGTGTTTTATGCGGTGACCTTTAAGGGCTTCTGTAAACCACAGATATGTAGGAAATATCCCTTGTCTACCCCCTGTTAAATATAGTTAAAATACATGACTGTCCAGTGGTCCACCTTCGACCACATATCGTGTGGTCCCACGTTTGAGTCCAGGGTTGGAGAAAGTTACTGGAAGTATTAAATTGCTAAAAACAATCCGAAGTCGATGGTGTTACATCCCTGTGCCGCAATTCGTTCGGATCGGATCGGAATCGGAAGGAATAGAGAGTGCACTTGTGTCACACACTTATGCACTATAATAAGTCCTGCGCATATGGCTGGCCCTCTAATGATGGCCTTCGTAGCCGAAATTCGGCTAGAAGGGCATTGTTATTATTAGATAAAATATACAATATGTATTTTAATATACATTATAATTGCTCTAAAAATAATTAATGTTTAATTTAATGTACAATAATAAAACAATTGTACTTAAAGCATAATATTGAACACATCACAAAATTTACTATCTAATAATAATGCAAATTATTTTTTATTATTCAACTTAAAAAAGATTTTATATCCTTATATTTTAAGATCTATGTTTGTTTATGGTGGTGATTGTCTATGATTTATAGAGAAGAGCCAGTTTGTCTATGGTGGGAAGAACAAGAATAAATATAAATTTACTAAGAATATAAAACCTAATCACTATTATTTACTATCGAAAACTATATTGTTATTTAAAATAGTTTAGCTAGATTGTTGCCAACCTGCAAAACACACTTATAAAAATTTCGGAAGGGTTTATTACGTTTAATTTTGGGATCAAAGTAATTTAACTAAAGGAACTAAAGGTATAGTGTTGTATAAACTGAAAACCGGTTGTAGAGTATGGATACGTACCTAAGTACGATTCGAAATTTGTCTGTAGAATATTAAGTGGGTGAGCCAACCATAGATTTAGCATGTACAAGATATACAATGTTAGAACAGAGGCGAGACAAAAAAAATATTTGACAAATGTCAGAATGTCAGAAAAAACAAACAAAAACACACAACACATTTACTTTGATTAAGCGGGTCGCTGTGGCCTCTTACTCGCTAAAATAATGGTCTCATTTGTACTTTATCTACTGTCTCAAGTAACCTTTCTTTAATTTAATCAACACTGTTCGCGCTAAATGTCGACTAAAATCTGAACAAAGTGTAGCACACAAACATTAATTTGACACAGAAAAAGCTAGTTAAAATCTTATAAAGATACAAAGTGTTGCATTATTGGGATATTTAATTATTTTTTTTAAAATAGTCCGCATTTCTGGAGTTGGCGCTGTTATACTGCCGTACCATTGAAATGATGGCATAGCACTTGGGCGGCTGATGATATCGTCATATACTTTGATATTGGTCCGCAGGCAAATGATAAGTGCTACACGATTGTGCGTGACTTTAAACACTTTCTGTCCTCTTTGTCTTTGTTTTTAGTGTTGACATTTATTAAATCGGCCCCCGTTTCTCTTTTTTATCGAATAAATATTAAATGTAGAGAAAATAAGGTCTTTAACTTGTTAAATAAAGTCTAATGTAGAAGACAAATAAGATGTGATCTATGTATGTAATATAAAAATATATCGTGTATCAATATTTTTTGACTAGATGAAAAATCCGAGACACCTTGTGTTCTTGGGATAAATATGTATAGAAACGCTTATAATCATTGTAAAGTTATAAGGTTAAATTGTATGTATACTCCAGCCCAACATAGTTGGATGAATCGAAGCAGTTTTGTCTCTTTAATGTTGTATTAAAATGCTCTACATATTAAAATGTATACTGACTAAACATAATATGAGTGTATCCTTTATTCGTAGTTGTCCTCTCAGTAAAAAGATTTATAAGTAAAACTTTAGTAACTAATTAAAAAAAATCTATAGTGTAAACGAAATCTGTAATTGTCTAATACGTGTGTCGGAAAGACACATTAACTGTGAGCATATGCCGTCTCTCTCTAGCAGTCATCTTATTTTAAGTATCACATTTGTCTGGACCGTTGGCCCACTTTATGTACAGTTAAAAGGCCTGTTGCATAAAATGTAAATAACATGAATTTAATTTTGAATAAAATAGCCCAGTTCTTGTGTGCATTTTTTTTGTCCAAAGTCTTTAGTAACACCAAATGCCAACAAAACGTCTTTAACATCTGTCATTCACCATTCGACAGGGCTACAATTGACGCTTAAGGTCAATTCACACCAAAAGCGCTGCGAAGGCAGCGAAGCGGAGCGCAGTTTATGTGTCATATGAATTTCAACTTTATTTTCATTACTATAGTATTTATTATCGAATTCTCGCGACTTCTGGAGCATTCCAGCGACTTCTCGCGCAGTCGCGGGAATCCACGCGTCTCGTTCGAGTTTCTCATGCGATAATAAGTATTATAGTCATTATTATAAAGTTGAAATTCATATGACACATAAACTGCGCTCCGCTTCGCTGCCTTCGCAGCGCTTTTGGTGTGAATGACCCTAATGTGGCAATAAACCTGAATAAAATATTTGTACAAGAAAACAAGTGAAAATGCGAATATTTTATTATTTTTAGAGTGTAACATTTTGTGCTAATATTTTAAATCTGAATACATCAAGTGGCGTAATAAAAGGTCCCCTTTATTTAGTAATAATGCAGTTTCACTTTAAGTTCCATGGCATGTACAGTTTTCATTTTCTTAATCTAGTGGCGTAATAAATCTATGGCATGACCAAAATGACTTGGCTGAGGCCTATTTATTTTTGTTAGGTTATAGTTTACTAAGTAGACAATTCCTCTATAGTCTATGTCCTACTGGCCTACGTAACTTGACTGTATAGTGCTGGTGTTATGCAACTTAATGCTAAATTACAATGTGTAATATTGTATTCCAACTTCAATGATTGTAAAACTCAAATTGTACGTAATATGAGCCTGGTGAAAATAAATATTAATTTTAATGATGCCATTTTTATTACAAACCCCATGAGAAATCTTATTTTTGTGAATTTTTTAGTCTACTAGTAAGCATGTAATTAAAGTTAAATTGAAGGGGCTACATTCTTTTTTGCTAGGGTCGTCGCGTCGTGTATTCATTGATTGGACTATACTTTGCGATCAACTCAAAACTAGTATAAGTCTTTTCAATGACTACCGACGCCCCAGATATCTGTATAATTGTTATGTCCATCTGTGGCTAACCTTCGTAGGTAGAAACCTTCAAATTGGAATTCAGATACGACAGATAAACAGGGTTATTTTTTGGTTAACCTGCCAAATTTTCAGTTTTGGTACAGAATCAATAAAACATTCGATTTATGAAATAAAAAAATATTAAAATAATTATTAGATACAATTACTTTGTCCCATGTTGTAAAACATATTTTTTGGTCACCACGTGCATCACACTCGCGACTCACGGTAGGCCAACGTCATTGACCTTGGAGTCGATACATTTCGTATAAGAACAACAATCGATAACTTTTTAAGGACCATTTCAAGTCAATTTTTATTTAACAAAATATTACAATTGGACAATAAAATTTAAAACACACCCCTGGAATGATGTTTACTTCCATAGTTTAAAATTTGGCCGGTGACCAAAAAATAGCCGTAAAGCCGCTTTATTTAGTATTTAACGAATAAAGAGTGGATATAACAATATATAACGCCAGATTATTATAATCTAAGCAATAATTGTCATCATGTATATAAAATACACAAGACGTTCGGACGATTTAAGATTTTATTTATCTACAGTTCAGGGTATATAATATTATAGTTTCAATCTATAGAGCATAGACAGGATGTTGACTTACACAGCTGCGATTCGTATTTGATTATTAAAATGATACTTTGTTGTATAGTGCCACAAACTTATCTGACCCGGTGACAGCTGCGCTCTAGTCTAATGAAGTGTTGCCATTAAAATAAAAATCCCGATTTTTAGAGTAAAAATAATGTCTGATGAAGGGATAAATTAAAATTATGCCATCACAACACTAAAATCATGATAATTTTTGTTTTAATAGTTAATTACAAATAATAAATTTGAAATAAAAGAGTCAACTATTATAATTTAATGTTAAAACTATGGTCATGTAAAAAATCAAATTTACCAACAATTAACAATTTTACAAACGGTATTAATGGCGCTTGGAGACGTTTATCTTCTTGCATAAAAGAAAAAACTTTCAAAATAATATTTCCCGCCTTCCTTTAGGGTAAATGTGTTAAGTGCGTCGCTCCACCAATAAAACTGTCAATAGATTGTCATTTCCAAATGACGGCTTTAGTTCCAGTCTCGGCCACCGGGTCAGATATGTTTGTGGCACTATACCGGGTTTATCTTAATTTTGAGTACATCACTCGCATTTGACATCACATGACCACTGACATAAGTGACAAGTCAGCTGGTTGAAATGACGTGTGTTTTGTTGATAGAAAACAGAATTTTGATATTCGTTTGACACCGGACTGCAGGTAAACTTTGGAATAAATTTTATGGGAAATGTATAAAAACTATTTTATAAAATTCTTGTTGAATATGTTGTGCTTAATTTGAAACGTATTATTGCAATAATAGTGTCAAATTCATGAATCGCTGTACGAAGTTCAAAAATTTCATCACATTTTGTAAAGAGATGATTCACGGAAATGTGAAAGAATATTCACACACAATGACACAATTGAATAAAATACCATTACCATACCAATTGAACAGAATATTTAATATGACAACCTTAGGCTCAGTTGGTAAAGTGGTAGAATAATACGCGTATTACGCCGACGCTTGCAGGTTCGAATCCGGCGGTCGGCCGGTTGATGTCGATTAGGATGTTCCTATGTATCCACGACCTTAGCGGTATATAATTAAGTCTAAATTTATTTAAATGTTTCATATTTTTCCGAAGTCTAGCACCTGTAGGTAACACAAGTCACTACTAGGCTAGATTAACGTGGTACGATTATGTAGTCCACGATTACCTACTGTCACTCTTTTTGGGTGCCAGCGTCTAACTATCACGATTATAATTATATCAGTTAGAACAGATAAGATATTACGTATCTTGATATATTATAAAGTACCGGCAGTGGCTCGCGGCCTTATCTATGAATCCCAATGGATCAATTCATTTATCGGGATAACAAGTAGTACCTATTAGGCCTGTTAGGCAGAATCTAATCGGAATAAAACAAATCGGTATAATAGCTTTTGCGTCAAATGACAAACATGCTACATATCGAATTTGGCATATATATTGGTAGGATTAGTTTGCAGACTAACTATGTACGTACGACCTAAAGTATTAAATATACTTTAGGTCATACGTACGTCGTATCGGTAAGGTATAATCTGATACAGCAAATGCACTAGCTACCTTTACATTTCTTATGGTGGTCAAACCCTTCGTAGCGACACAATCTCCAGTTTTAAGTTCCCAAATCACTCAGAAAGCGATAAAATAGCCATTACGCTGGTATTCAGAGGCGGCGGAAGGCTTGGGCGGTGTGGGCGAAGGCCCACGGCCTCGCTGTGCCTGGGGCCTCGCACCCGGGCGCGCGGCGTCTCAAAGCGCAAAAGAAAATTGTAAAGTATATAAGGTCAAAAAATACCCTCCACATGATTATCATATTTGAAGATAATCAACATAAAGATATTCGACTATTCGAAGTACGAACAAAAATGAATGAATAATAATGTATAAATTGCTTTTTCTGACAAATAATAAAACTATCAGTTTAGTGTCTCGCGCTTCGAATTCGTAAAGAGAAATTATAAAAGTACCTATACAAAATCCAAAAGTAAACATAGTTGATCTATAATAGATTACAAAATTCGTTTACTTCAATTATTTTTTAAATTGTATAGGTAATAGTCTCTTTTTCATACAATCTGAGGGGCCTCGCAAATGTATCTCTCCCACATAAAATTTTGGTCTTGCCCCGCCGCTGCTGGTATTGTTTACCTAATAAGGTATTTTCCTTGTCACGACAAGCAAAATGTGACAGGACCTGACCTGAATAATAATAAGAATACCTACCTAGAGGATAAATATCTACACTTGTATTTGTAAGTATTTCTCTACAACTCTATGATTCTCGTAGCTAGATTTTTTTATTGAGTAAATAATTCTATACAACTACAGATTAAGTGCTCGTACTTTACGCTATTAAATTACTGTTTTTAGTTAGTTAACTTACTGTTTTTAGCTAGTAAACTCTACCTACCTAACCTACAATACCTAAAAGCCAGCAGTTGCGTAACGGTACCGCCTGGGCTTTTCTAACGGGCTTGGCCCATCGCGGCTACTCCTGTGTAGCCAGAACCAACAGCGGCACGTACTTAAACTTTTTTTTTGGTGACTCAGGGGAATGCGTCTACGCACGCTACCCAGGAACCTGGGTGGCTCCCGGGTACAGAGTCGGGCTCGACAACTGGGTTGCCCCTACCGACTAAACCCCTGCCTTCAGCCGCTATAATTGGAGGGCCCTGGAACTAAAAGCAACGGCGCCTCCAGCGACAGGCTGGCCTCTGAACAGGCCAGACTACTCCTCCTTGGGGACTGTCCGGCTGCCTTTGAACAGTCCCTACTCCACGTCGGAACCATGCAATGGGGTCAGGTTGCCATCCTAAGCCCTGGTCCCAATGCTCCAACGGAGCAGACCACGCCGGTCGTTCTAATCCACGCCGCCGCTGATTCAGAGGGACGGGTGGAGGACCTCCGGCATTGGCCGGTGACATCCGCTGAGCGGCGGACCAACCATTAAACGGCCGCAGAGGGAGGATGGCAACGACACATCACATCTCCTCTTCCTCTGCGGCCCCACCGCCAACGCATCAGACGGTGCACCTCCGTTCGGTCGCGGGAGATAGGGTGCACGGCAACGACACACCGAGACACCTCTCCTCCCGCGACCCTTCACCACAAGGTGGAGATCCGTCGAGGGGGGCACGTACCTAACCTAACATAACAGTAGTGTCTTGTTTAAATATTTGCGGACCCAGACCATTTGTGTTCATCGTACTATGTGAAAAAAAAAATTTGAACTAAGTCCACTCAGCATCAAATGTAAAAATACATACGTAAGAATCTGTAGAAAGCTTTTGTGAGTAAGGAGTCCGATCTTTGCTGTAGCCAGTGCGTCAACCGATTTAAACCGGCACGACCGGGAAGGTGATTCTCGCTTACATAGTCCCTACCAGTTTGAGTATTATGAAGATATTATAAATAATTTGAACAGTGGATAATATAATGGTACATTAGGTGTTTCCTTCTAAAGATTTAATTCCCTTTTTTTCAGAAAACTAAGTCATCACGAAAAAAAAATAAAAAAGCAATCTAAATATCATAATGGAAGGAAACAGCAAAAATATAGATGAACTGCCACAAGCCATCCAAGATTGCGTAAATAAAATTATAGCGAATCGAAAATTTACAAGTCAAAATATTGAGACAAAAAATATATGCACTGGTGGCAATAATTTCTTGGGCGAATTGTACGAAATAGATATAACCGGAGAGACGGACGAAGGACATAAAGTACTACACATATTCGTGAAATATATCATTAAAAACGACGAATTCACTATTTACTCTATACCAGAGGTGTACCAGAAAGAAGTCTTTTTCTATTTGGAACTAAATAAAATATATAAAAAGCTACAAACAGACGCCAAGGTACCAATAGACGAACAGCTAAACGTAGCCGAATGTTACGAAGAAACAAATTCAGAATGTATCCTACTGGAGAATCTGTCAAAAACAGGTCACAAAATTATGGCTAGAATGGAGATGATGTCACTAGACTTTGCCAGATCTGGTGTGGAACAACTAGCCAAATACCATGCACTGTCGCTCGCGTTGAAGAAAAAAGATCCCAAATATTACGAAGACAAAATTAAGAATAAGAAGCAGTCGTTTAATTACGGAGAGTCCTGGTTTAATTTGGCTAAGAAAGTTTATAATATATCCGCAGCCCAATTCGACGCCCCAACTAGACTCAGACTTGATAAATTCTATGACATGTCAGTTGAGAAGTATCCAAAATACATGACCGGTGCAACGTCTGATTTCAAATGTCTATGCCATGGAGACTACAAGATGAACAATATCATGTATAAGGAAGAAGTAAGTAATACTGAATATTTGCTCATTTATTTAGTCATTATTGTGTATTGCAGCCGAATTGGGGAGACACTACTGGGGAGGTACCTCTGGTTAACACGATAAAGACACAGCTGTGCTGTGGAGTTTCCTTCTGTATGCGAGCTTCCGCTGGTCCAAGGAATGCGATAGAGGAAGGAGTGGAAGTATATGTGTAATCTACATGCGGATATTTATGGGTAGTAGCCATCGAAAGACTGCGACTGCTCGTTCGCTTCCTTATATTATAAAAGTTAAATATGAAAGTCTCACTTACATGGTCAATAACCAATTTCTATTTTCAGGACGGTCGCGTCACACGCCTAGTGCCGCTGGATTTCCAACAGCTGTACTACGGCTGCCCGGTCGTTGACCTCATCTACTTTATCTACGCGGCCAGCGACCGCAGCTTCAGGACTACTCACATGCACGCCTTGAAAGACCACTACTATGATGTCTTAACTACCTTCCTCAAGTATTTCGATACTTCTCCAGAATTTTCCAAAGCTGAGTTCGATGAGCTCTTCTTGTCTAGTCTAGATTACGCATTAATGTACACCCTGTATATGCTGCCCATATTCTACGTGGTAGACGAAATGCCGTCGGGTAAAGATGACGTCATGGAACTGTCTCTGAACGTCGACGACAGATTCCACGCGAGGATGGGGGAAATTGTTGACGAGTTTAAAAATATGAATATAATTTGATGTATGAATTTTTGTTTTTTAATATACCCCTAATAATGGCTTAACAACAGCTAGATTAAATTCATTTAGGTCAAAAAAGTCAAAATAAGTTTCTAATGTAATTTAGATATGAAATGGGTTAAAAAAAAACAAATGAAAAATACTTAATTATAGGAAATTACCTGTTAACCTGTTGTTAGGCTAATATCAACATCAGCTGGAAAGTGCACGGTTTAGCCACTAGATAGCGTGACAGTTTAGACCAACGGGTTCTATACGCTGTGACATGTGCTGAGAAATATAGATCGCGTTTGAAAGATGAAAAACTATAGATAACATTTTTTTACATAAATAAACACATACAAACATTATTATAAAAGGTTGCAGGTTTAGCGCTATTGTGTCTTCAAACTAAAATAGGACATAGGAGATAGAAAACTAATAAAATATTGTAACAACATTTATTTACAATAACACAATATATTCATTCTGGAAGTATTTTACAAATTATAAATAACATTAAAATAAGATAGCAGCTTCGATTCTATTAATATATAGCGAAGATACAAGAATATTGGACACAGCAGGTACTTGCCACTGGGATAGTTTTATTTGAAAACATGATATGTGTTTGCGCTAAT
>LUGF01057463.1:1322-11436 GCA_001625245.1 Calycopis cecrops | reverse complement strand
GACACACAACATACCGGAAGCGCGCCGTGGTGAGGCGGCTGACGAAGGCGTGCGTGTGCGCATGCAGCGCGTGCACACAGTGGCGGCGGTAGCGCGGCGCGGCCAGGCGCGAGCGCACGTACGCACACAGAGACAGGGAAAGCGCCTCGCGCGACACGACGGAGCCGTGCGACGTGCGACCGCAAACTTCGCACGCAGACCAGAACGTCACCTGCGTAGAACACTGTCCATTAAAATAAAACTAGCGAAAAAGCGCAGCTTTATAGACTCGCGAGATTTTTAAGCCAGTATGAATATATCTTATTACAGTGGCACATCTTGAATCATAGATGGCGTTAGTACTACAATTTATAGTATAGTGCCACAAACATTTCTGACCCGGTCGTGGCGGCGCTCTTCTGACAAGAGTGACAAGTCTTGTCTAATTAAGTATTGCCATTAAATTATATATTCCGATTTTTAGGGTAAAAATAATGTCCAATGCAGGAAGTAATTGAAATTTTGGCATCACAATACTAAAATCATGACAACTATTATTTTATTAGTTATTTAGAAATAAAAGAATGTAGTATTATATTTTAATGTTGTAATTATGGTCGTGTAAAAAATTAAATTTACAAACAATCAACAATTGTACTTTATTCATTTATTAATGGAGCTTGGAGACGTTTCTCTTCTTGCATAAAAGAAAAGACTTTAAAAATATGTTTCTCCCATCCCGTTAGGGTAAACGAGTTTTGTGCGTCGCTCCACTAATAAAACTGACAACAGATTGTCATTTCAAAATGACGGCTTTAGTTCCAGTCTTGGCCACCGGGTCAGATAAGTTTGTGGCACTGTAGGTATTACCATTTTATTTTGACATTAGATAAGACATATAAACATATATATCCGTTTTTGAGCTATGGTAACATAACCAGAAAAACAGATACGCACCTTCCATCGTGAATTACATAAAGCTGCAATAGACATGGAGTTTTTGTTTGGGCAGAAATACCGCACACGCACTGCACGCTAACATTAAAAAAACCACGACTGTAGATTGAATAAAAACCGGCATTGAATAAAAGTCGTACTGGCACACGTAGGGTTCTGTACCATTAAATATCTCCGCGAGAGATGTGGTGAACCACACAAGCAAAGATTTGCTTGTCTTTGTCAAGTACCTATCGGTTACGTCACACCGGTGTATTCCAACACTCCATTGATCGCCGCTAGATGGTGCTGGCTATCCGAAACCGCCACGGTACCGCCATTCCCGACAAACTTTTATTTATTTATTTCTATCATCTTAAAGCGAGAACAAAGATAATGAAATGACTTGCCTGTCGGCTCTGCTCGATGGCCTTGTCTGTGGCGCTGTGGCCGACCGTGTTGCACGTGATAGTCACGCACACGTCCTCGTGCACGAACCTGCGGACACACACATACAAGCGCGTGTAGGCTGATAGAATTGAAGTATTTGTAAAGCAAGCTCTCAGATATAGGTAGCTAGTATCTTTAACAACATTTGTTCTACGACTTTTCATAATTCGCTATTTTATTTTTTCATACAAAAATAAATATGAATAAAATTTCTCGTCCTAGGGCTATTAGTGCATCACGTACAGAAGATAAGGTCAACAAACCCGTGACGCGTGCGGCCGTGGAATGTGAGAATCAAGAATTAAAATTAATTTATTGAATTATGTCCAGTAGCAATCAAATGTCGTTGTAATAATGGTAGCTATCTATCTATATGTCTCAGAGCTTGCTGGTATTTTAATAATAACCCTGTATATATATATATAATGTCCTCCTAGCTGATTTTGGCTACGGCGGCCGTCTCTATATAGACGAGCCATCTGCGCAGGACATATTATAGTGCACAAGTGTGCGCGCAGACACAAGTGCACTCTCTATTCCCTTATTCTCATATTCCGATGGGACGGCAATCCGACACGACCGGTGAGAAATCAGGCGCAGGACCGACGGCTTAACGTGCTCTCCGAGGCACGGGGGTGTATCACCGCCAACTTCCTGACTCCGGACTGTTATTAGAAATTTAAAAATCCCATATTGTAATTACTTTACGGGTTTTAACACGGTAAAAATTAAAGGCCAAAATATATACCTTTGCCCGACGTTTCGACTGGGTTACACCAGCCGTGGTCCCGAGCCGACTCCGAATTACAATATGCGTAATAAACACGAAAGTCTCAAACAAGTATTGAAAAATCCCAATAACAATTTTTGGTCCAACTCGGGATTCGAACCCAGGACCTCACGTCTTGGTTGAACACGCTTACCACTAGACCACGAGGCAGTCATATGAGTATAGTAGTACAGCAAGGGCGGTTTCGCCCTACGTCCGATCCGAATCCGATTAGTATCCGTGAAAATGTGGGTCTAGAAAAGTCGGACTGCCTTCGGATATTGCTTACGCTCTAGTCCGATCCGAACCCGTGAAAACTCTGACCGAATGACATCATGACACATTTTTTTTATGGTATAAGGGGGCAAACAGCAAGCAAAAAAGTATAAGAGGTAGTGCCGTTTTGCACGAGCGGCTTCCCCGTTCCATTTCCTAATTATTCAGTAAGAGGTAGTGCCATGCTGCTTTGCGTAAGAATTGCCTGTGCATTAAGATCAGGTTGCTGAGCTGCACTGTTTCGCATTATGTAGTCCACGAAATATGAAGCGTGTTGATCACACGACATTATTTATGACAATAGCATGTCGCTAACTTATGTGGTGGCTTACGCACGTGAACTTGTGGTCGTTGAAGCAGCACCTGTGTTGCCTCTAGCATGTCGCTGACGCGTGTACCTGCGCACGTGCTGGTTGACGGGCACGGGGCACGGCGCGGAGGGACACTTGTGGTCGCCGTTGAAGCAGTACTTCTCCAGGAAGGCTCCCAGCGAGATGTCGTGCCGGCCGTACATCACCATAGTTACCACCCTGCAACACGAAGGTAAGTGATATAGAGCTGTCTCTACCCTGCACTTCGACAGTAAGTAACTGTGAGCTGTCACTATCCAGCAAGAAGAAAATAAGCAAGAGCTGTCACTACCCTGCAACTCGAAAGTAAGTAACTGTGAGCTGTCACTACCCAGTAAGACGAAAATAAGCAAGAGCTGTCACTACCCTGCAACTCGAAAGTAAGTAACTGTGAGCTGTCCCTACCCTGCAACTCGAAAGTAAGTAACTGTGAGCTGTCACTACCCAGTAAGACGAAAATAAGCAAGAGCTGTCCCTACCCTGCAACTCGAAAGTAAGTGAGCTGTCACTACCCAGTAAGACGAAAATAAGCAAGAGCTGTCCCTACCCTGCAACTCGAAAGTAAGTAACTGTGAGCTGTCACTACCCAGTAAGACGAAAATAAGCAAGAGCTGTCCCTACCCTGCAACTCGACAGTAAGTAACTGTGAGCTGTCACTACCCAGTAAGACGAAAATAAGCAAGAGCTGTCACTACCCTGCAGCTCGAAAGTAAGTAACTGTGAGCTGTCACTACCCTGCAACTCGAAACTAAGTAACTGTGAGCTGTCACTACCCAGTAAGACGAAAATAAGCCAGAGCTGTCCCTACCCTGCAACTCGAAAGTAAGTAACTGTGAGCTGTCACTACACAGTAAGACGAAAATAAGCAAGAGCTGTCACTACCCTGCAGCTCGAAAGTAAGTAACTGTGAGCTGTCACTACCCTGCAGCTCGAAAGTAAGTGACTGTGAGCTGTCACTACCCTGCAAGACGAAAATAAGCGAGAGATGTCACTACCCTGCAACACGAGAGTAAGCAAAAAATTTCACTATAGTTCTGTTATTATGTCACTGCAGACTGGGCCACAAATCATTATCAGGTTAGGGTTGTGCAACAGCGGTTCGGGCGCAAGCCCGCTATCGATATCACCGTTTGTGGCCTGTCTTTCATGTTATGAGTTATCAAAGATCGTATCGGTCGTAGTATGAAAATGGCTCCAAATACTCGTTTGCCTCTTATACTATTTAAAAAAAACCAGCAAAGTTAATTGTCATCATCAGTCAGCGAGGATACAACCGTTACATTTTATCTCCTGGCGTCTCTCCCCTGGCATCAAAATAATATTTCACTCACCACGGGTTGACGCAGAAGTCCGGCGCGTTGGGCGACTTGTTGCAGTAACTGTAGATGAGCAGGCTCAGCTGCTGGTGGTTCTCCGGGGAGAGAGGGTCTGACACCTCGCCCGCAGGCGGCTTGGTCTCCTCCCGTCTCTCCTCTGGCTTCAGTATGGACCAGTTGTGCTTCGGACATTCCGCTGGAGTGTATTTTATGTTATTTGTATATAAAAATAGCTGCGGCCCGCGGTTTTACCCGCGTAAATTTCGATCCAAAAATAGAAAATCATCCCATGGCATCGCATAGCAACATTTTTTCGGGATAAATATGTGTTAATCCATGTTACCCTCTATGTGTGTGCCAAATTTTATGAAAATCGATTAGCAGTTTTTGCTTTTTTGGAGAAAACCAGACGGTGGGCACTGACGAACAACGTGGCTCCTGAATAACCACAGTCCAACAACACAGTATTACCACATAGCAGCGACAACAGCCGCCGTCATACTCTTCGACGTCCAATGACACCAAACATCTACGCGCTGCCAAACTGCCCAGCGACTGAACTGTACGAGATGAGGACTTATCCTGCTTCTGTCCCAGGGGGGCGCCAGAATGTTCACGCTTGAACATAATCGCGCATCAGCACGAGATGTGGGACATAATAATAATCATTGTATATGATATTCATTGAGTTTAAGTATAACTTCTCACGCGCGTACATAAGTAGACGCACCCTTTTCTTTACTCACGTTTATATTTGTCGGCGGTCGTGTAGCAGCCAGTCGCCCTAAAGCTGGCTAAAGACGCCTTGAACACGGGATCATCGGCTGATGTGGTGATGGGGCGTGTAATGAACTCGTGAGGTTTCTGTACAGACATTTTTTTAATAATAAAATGGGTTTAAAATTAACTAGACTAGACATGTGTTTTCTACGAATAATATCTAATAAGAAAAATTAAGATTTTTAAAGGACGATTTAATTTATGATAAAAAAATCTATATTTGTTTTATATACTTAAAGGAATAATTTAATAGTATCAACAATAAAATGGCCATCATTTCTACTGATCGACTCCTACATTGACCAACAACGGGGACTCCTACCTTCTGGCAGTTTTTGTCGATGCAATCAAGTGTGTAGTAGATTATAGCTCATTCAAAAGCGAATCATAGTATATATCAGCTATCTATATTTAGAAATCAGTGACCTGCGCGCGCTGCGGTGCGACGGAAACGCGCGCGGGCCGCGGCGTGTGCGGCGCGGCGGCGGGCGCGGGGCGGCGCAGCGGCCGCGTGGGCGCGGGCACTACTATGTTCGGTGACATTGACAGCACCACGTCGTCTGTGCACCACCTGTCGCAAACAATATCGGTCTTGTGATAGAGAACTTTCAAACCATTGATCTACAGCGTTATTTTTCAACACGAGCAAGCTCTCAGATATACATGGATAACATCTTTAAGAACTCAAACTTAATTATTTTATAGAATTGAACAGAATAGGATAGAAATCTTTTATTAAGAACACCAATACATGACACTGTTACACGTTAACAACTTATACCACATGTATAAAACCATAGATTTAGAATGTACAAGATACACAATGTCAGAACAGAGGCGAGACAAAACAAATATTTGACAAATGTCAGAATTACTACTAAAACACAAATATGACTTTGTCATTGTCATTAGTATGTAATCGTTCCGCTATGGCCTCGTACTAGCGTAAAATAATTGTCTCATATGCACTTCATCTACTGTCTCTTTCTTTTTCCGATGATTGAAAGTTAATTTGAATGTCTCGCTCCCACGCTTTGTACATCTTTCACGTAGTGAGAACAATTCTTAATCTATGTATAAAACATATCGATACCACATGTATTAAACATATCTAACATACAAATATTATAAAAAAAGAGCATATCACGAAAGAAAAAAAGTTAATGAAAATAAAACTATAGCAATAAAAATCTAAAATTTTTAAGATAATTTTAAATTATTCTAAAACATCAATAGCAGTGCATCTATTTTAATCCCTAAAAGATAACCACTCAGGTGAATGATTACGATATACGGAGATATCATAACCTTGATATTCTGTGATCCCTCAAAAAAAAAATTATACACGGTGATTTCATAGTCGTTTTTGATCCGAAGCATATGAGTTTGGAATAATCCATATCACCAATTAAAACAGATAAATCCATTGTAATGTTAACTATAAGAAATATTCATTTGACTTGGTTAGGCTCGAAAACCACTTTAAAATCACCGTTGTAAAAAAATCGTGCATGTACTCTAATGTTCTATATTTGTCAATATGGATATTAGTGCCGGTGATTATCTTTAAAGCTTACCTTTCATTCTGCGTGTCAGCTTGCAACATTGCCTCCTCTTTGGGCAAGAACACGTCGTCGTCAAGCGACATAGTGGAGTGGAGGGGATCGCTGAAATCCTTGATCGGCACGCCGCAACTCAAGTTCTTATCCTCAGTTTTTCTCGCAACTGGCTTAAGTTTCTGAGATTCTTCTTCCTCCTTTTTTGAGCCCTCAATGAAGATATTGTCTTCTCTGTCACTCTCGAAAACTGCATTTGCGGATTCGTTCTCGATTTCTCGTTTGTTATTATCACTCACGGATTCTGTATTTGCACTCTTAACGGGTTTGTTTTCATTTCCTCGCTTCTCACTATCAGGAATGATTCCTGTGTTTGAATTAACAGATTTATTCTCTACTCGCCTCTCCATATCGCTCACGGATCCTGTATCACCCATATCCTCTCGTTTATCATCATCATGACTCTTGTTAAAGATATCCTCCGATGCGCTGCAATTGTCTTCCTTGTCTATCCCATCTTCGCCATCAAATGAGTCGGGTTCTGGGAGCTTCGCCTCGATGTCCGCTAGGAAGCCCTTCTCGAGTTTCCAGTTATAACAGGCGAGCACCATAAAGCGCACCAGTCGCTTCACCCGAGCTAGCTCCTGGACCGAAGCCCCGCGGAGCAGGATGCAGCACCCCAGATTAGGTTCCGCACAACCCTCTAACACCATCAGAGTTTTGCTGGAGTCTGTAAAGTCAGTATTGAATGTTATGAAACGGTTTTGTATGTGTGACATCACTCTGTATAATAAAAATATAAATAATAGTTCAAATATATAACGGGGCGCCGGGGGACATAGGTTCCATCTCCCGCTGTAGTTCCTCCAGGTGTATCATCAGATATCTCATGTGGGCGTGCATGGGTAATCGAGCAGAATAACAACGAATACACTTTAAGCACTTTTTATTTAACAATTACAATGTTACAGTACTGATGGCAAACTAACAATCAGAGTGAACCAACGGTCCCGTTTGGAAGGTTGTCACTGCTTGATAATTCGTAATAGAATAGCTGCTCCTTGTTCATTTTAAAAACGAAGACTCTCCCCCTTCCAAACGATTCCGCTCACGTGACATCATGACGTCACGGCGTTCACCCATACAGTATTACAATAATCAATTGAGTGTCTTATTATCATTTAGTTGTATTGGACTACATTAAATAAATCAATTGAGTTGTCTTCTTATCGACATTAAAAATAATCAATTGACTGTCTTATTATTATTTAGTTACAACATTAAAATAATCAATAGAGTGTCTTATTATCTTATGAATCAATTAAGGGTCTTATTATTATTATTTAATTGTCGTAATCGCCGACATATATATAAACTGAATGATGAATGCCATACGTAATTCTCCCAGCAAGCCTGCCACCTTCGTTTGTGGCCGCCACGTGTCTTGTTTATTAACTTTCAAACTGTGTGTAAAAGTTTATACTTCCATTTCATAGACTACAATTCAGATTGCTTTAATATAACAACCACATTGCAAATACACGTCATTCGTATTCTTGATTAGAATTAAGCTATCATGGATGATGGTGGGAAAGAAATACAAGGACTCACTTTACACCTCACCAGTTAGCTAGAAGTATACCTATTTTAAATTGTTTATGATAATTTAAAATAGGACAGGGAGATGACAGAGGTCAGACTAAGCGTGCACCCGCTTACGCTAGTTATACTCGTATATAATATAAATAGCTGTTCCGTGCGCGCGTTGCTACGCCAGTAACAGATACTATCATAGCAATATATAAAAAGAAATAAAGGAATGACAGTGGCGTCATCTGTCGAAATTCGGTCGTACCAAATTAGAAACCTTCGTGGGCGCATTCAGAACAACTTTACTAAAGACCATCACATTCTCAAATGCATTATGCATTACTATTCTAGAAAGGACATACAGATAAACATTAATTTTTATATATATAGATAATACATTCGTGTCTGTGAAACAATGGAAATACACATACAAAATTTCAACCCAATCAGTCAATTGTGTTTTTAAGCATCCAGAAAACCATCGAAATACCCATATAAAATTTTAACCCAATCGGTTCAGCCGTTTAGAAGTTTACCCGTTTTCCCATGAGAATGAAGCATTTTCCCGTGGTAAAAATAAAAAAAAAAACTGCCCAAGTGCGAGTCCGACTCCCACACCGAGGGTTCCGTAATCCAAATGTAATGCATGGTTTTCAATTATTGTAACTTTACGCCTGCTGTTTAAATTGACAAACGTATATAAGCGGTTGCTCACACACATTTAGTAGACGAATTACAGTTATAAGTTGATAATGATTTTTCCCATGATCTACATATAATGTACTAGTTTTCAGATTTATTTTCATATATGTGCTATAAGTTCTTACTTCTTGCCAAATTGCACAACTCCAGGTCAACGGGAAGTACTCGATAGGTTTTTGGTTTTCTACAAAGTACGTTTTCATACAAAATTTGTGCATAATTGGCTATAACTTTTTATTGCGTTAACTTAGAAGTGTGATTTTTTCAAGGCATCAAGACGTAACTGACCTCAGTATTTGACAATTTCAGCTTAATCCCTTCACGCGTTTTAGAGAAAATGGTCTTGACAGACGTACAGACAGACGGACAACAAAGCGATCCTATAAGGGTTCCGTTTTTTCTCTTTGAGATACGGAACCCTAAAAATAGCCTATGTTAATCTGTGATAATGTAGCATTCAAATGGTGAAATAATTTTTGAAATCGGTTTTTGAAAACACACAAATCTTTCCTCTTTATAATATTAGTATAGACTAGAGACTAACTCATAGTAACGTAGATAACGGTCCATGGATGGCATGTGCTTTTGCGCTAGTTATACTCACAGTTGGTGACGTAGAACCTGTCAGCGGTGCCGAGGCGCGGCGCGGCTATGCGCGCGTCCACGGAGGTGACGGCGGTGGCGCGCACGCAGCGGCCGGCNCCGCCGCCAGCAGGCAGTCCTACCCACGAGATAACCGCATCACAGTGGTTCAAGTGCCAATCAATACCATAACTATACTTTTATTAAATAATATACTTTCTTATACTATTTCCATTTCTTGTTAATTCAAATTACATTTAATGCGAGTTTCGATAACTTATCATCAGGTATCGAAATTGGTAATTTGAATTAATCATCATTATCATCATTATCACCACTGTTGGACATATGCCTCTCCCATAGCACGCCACTGGCTTCGATCGATTTTAAATTAATAAAAAGTGGAAAAAGTATAAAAAAGTATTAAAGTAAATTTAATAAAAGTATAATATGAATTTCCATCAAGAAGTGACAATACATTCCATCAACTATACCATATACCATACCTTTTTAGTCAGCATTAAAATAAAATATGAAACGATTTAATGTAAAAAAAATGATGATAAGAAACGATTGCGTGTTTGCGTGAATCACTAATGTTTCAACGTGCAACGTCTCTTGCCCAGCGTTCACATCAGAATCAAATTAGTTCTTAAGGAGTAAACTCTAGTCGCGTGTTACAGCTGGCACACAGCGTTTTCTAATTTCGAGCACGAGCACGATACATGACGTGAACAAGCGTGAAGAAGCGCGCCGCACACCGCATCAGGTACATCCTACTCCTACACTAAACGCACGCACCTGCACCGCCGAAGCGACGATCCCGCG
>LUGF01057428.1:82470-101863 GCA_001625245.1 Calycopis cecrops | reverse complement strand
GGTATCGCTTCACTAAAGATTATTCAAATATGAACTTTCCCAATGGACACCCTGTATAATGATTAATAAGTGATTTGTTAAAAGTCCATTCGGCAGCGGCCAGTAATTCGTTTTGAGGACTTCAGGCTGGGGAATTTTCATCTGAGAAAAGAACTTTGAAGTTGTCACAATCGCAGTTCACAATAAAAATAACAGGCGATTCTAGAATGTAACGACACTATACACCACAGCAATTATTATCGTTACGACAAGAAGCTTTTTCACTTTGCCAATTTCCCCCAAATAGATATTCCGTTTGGGTGAATCTGGCAAAGTAAAAAAGCTTCTCAGCTCCCTACAAACCGAACAAAAGCCAATTCTACCAGCATCTGTATTCCCGCACAGCTACAACGTGGAAATCTTTATATCGAAAGTGAATGAATGAACCTTCTAGGCATGCGTGCTCCATCGTCGGCCATGTCTACACTTTCCACCAGGTGAGACAGTGGCCAAACGTAAGCCTATCCAATATAAAAAAACTGCAAAACTCGAAGGACCTAGAAGCGAAGGCATTTTAAACCACGTTGTCACTTGTGATGAAAATATAAGCATTTTTTACGAAAGCAAGCGATTATCGTGTTGGCTCGACTCATGTTCTGATGAAAAACAATGTCCAAAGTGATTGGTGGTAGAGTGTTGTCGTTTGTACTGTTCATCACAAGTTATTACCAAACAACACTGCGAAAAACTGGACAAAATGATGGCATCGTATCATTCGTTAGGGTGCTTTTATAAAGAAGCAGGTTCCCAGCGCCGACTCCCGGCGCCGACTCAAGCACGTAGGGTGTCCATTGCATTTCCACTTTTAATTAACATACAAACTTTCACATCCTACGAATATTATAAATGCGAAAGTTTGTGAGGATGTTTGTTACTCTTTCACACAAAAACTACTGAACGGATTTTCATGAAACTTTACAGTAATATAGCTTTCATTTCAGAATAACATAATAAGTTAAAACTTTGAATCATTTTTGAAGTCCGAAATCCACGCGGGCGAAGCCGCCGGCGGAAGCTAGTTTATAATATTAGTAGGATTTTTTTCTTTTCATATTAATGTTAGAAACAGTAACTGTTTTTTTTTTTACATTTTAAATAAATATTTTCCATAAAAAATAAGTCGTCGTCCGATGAAGTTGACGACATGATGGTCACTACAGGCCGATTGTCGGCGCCGGTAACCTGCTTCTCTATGTGAGCACCCTTAATCTCTGGCACCCTTATGTACCTCTATCTTACAAGTTGCTGCTTTACGTCAACGCTTAACCTTACATAGCACAATAGAAGTTACTGTGGTGGCTTTGCGCTTCTCTTTCTTTTCGGACCTTGTTTTCTTTTGTTGACGCAGGGACATTTAGGTATGATACCTAGGAGCCTGGGTGGCTCCTAGGCCTATGTCTGACTCGACATTTGCTAGTGCAATATCGACTAAACCCCTGGGTGCCTTCTGCGGCTATAATTGGAGGGTCCCGAATCTACAAGCAATAGGGATCCCTCCAGCGGCCGGTTGCCATTGAATAGTTCCTACTACGACATCGGAACCATGCAATGGGGTCAGGTTCCCATCCTGACCCCCGGCCCCAGTAACCAATGTCCAAATCGGACCCACCATTCACTCCAATCCACGTCGCCTTCTGCTGATTAAGAGGGACGGGGGAGTACCCTGAGTCAAGCTGCTCTTAGTCTTGACTCTCCCACCAAGCATGTCCGATATAGCTAGTCCTGCCCTGCATACCCTGGGGGATCATTGAGGCACGCAAAACCACCAACCACGACAAGGTGGCAGCATTTTCGGGGGAGTTCCTTTCGAACCTAAATTAATGCTGCAGAAACGAAGAGAAGTTTAATGCCGCTTCATCTGATTGCTATGATTCTTCGTCGGGCAGCTTGGGGTCAAAAGGGGTACCGATCTCTCTCTCTCGGTTGAAAGACATGCACCCCGATATAAAAGAGATTATAATAACTAATCAATCAAAGTCAAACGGACCGACAGCTCCCTCTCCTCGCGACTCTGAAATCGATGGTAGCTCGCGCGCGGTAACTAAAACGGCCTTTGAATTGACGTGATCTTTTTCTCGAGTTTGTAACTTTTGAACTTCTTCAAAAAGGGCATCACAATTTTACATTTATATTTATAATAATTTTACAAATTACCACTGCATTGCTATTTGCTGTATGTCAGCAATGGTGCATATTTGTTATTAACATTTAACATTACTTTGATAAACAATGGCAACTTGTTAAATAAGTTGGTATATATTTACTTGCGGCAGTTTGTTAAAAGCCACTGAATTTTAGAATTATTATGGAATGTAATAATGAAATACTTCAGCAATACGTGAAAACTTACAAAAATACATGCAGTATAGTATGGGCATTAAGAAAATGCTAATTTTTTTTTGGTAATCAAAGTACGAGTAATTTTACTATTCTTTTTATGATATTATATTATGACGATCATTTTTGTGCCTATTAAGGGGCCCCTTTTTTACTCCCAGCCCCGGGCCCGCCAGAGCTTAATCCGGCGCTGTTCCCAACCAAGAAGAAAGTAAAAAGGGGCGCCGTAAGATGATCCACATATATTCGAGAGTATCTTTTTAGACGCTCACATCGGTAAAGGATAGCCAAGTAACACTTTTCTACCAAAATGACACGATACGAGATTAAGGGTAAGGCGCCGCGCCGTGACAAAATACTAAACATGAAACTGAACCGCGAGCTGAAAAAGATTGGGAACCCTTGGTCTACCGAATATTTTACGTATGTATGCATTCGGATCAACACTAAAATGCACAATTTTCAGATTTATACTACCGTCCACCACTCCGTCACAGCTAGCCAAGCTAACGAATACGAACAAACGGCACATCACATCATTTGAAGTGTACTTTATGTGTATGTGTGTATGTTTATAAAATCACTTACCTCTTCAGCTAGATCCATATTCCCCTCGTGTTGGATCAGATAATGCATAATGCCCAACTTGTTCTCTATCGCCGTATCGCTCTTGAACGTGGACACCAAATCCTTCTCCTGTACAGCCATAGTGACCACATCTAGGGTATTCAGATCGACCATGGTGTGGGCGCCCCAGCCCAGCAGTGGGGCGAGGCTGGGCCCACTGTCGCTCGGCTCCAGGGGCATCACAATGTGGCAGCACGGCTCATGGTGGGGGCTTATGTCGATCAGATGAGTGAACAGCATTGGAATGCTGACTAGGAGGTGGTTGTCTGGAAACAAAAGTACATATTTTATTTTGGCGGCATTCAGGATCATTGTCACGTTTGGATAGCAGTTTGATGTAGAAAGTCGTCAGTGATCAGTGTCACAACAATAGTATGGGCTGTGAGAAAATATCACGGGTTGAGTCCCCCCGTGTACATTGATTAAGCTTCTCTATTCTTGAGAACCCAATAACATATAATATACATTATTTATACGCCCGACAATACCTCTGGGTTTACCCCGTCTATTACAGCATATAGGAGCAAACGGGCAGGCCTTTAAGTCTCTAACGACGTCTATAAACAGACATCCATTGGATTTAGACGCGTTGGGCTTAATTGGGCTTTTGTCTCTTGAAGCTGTGAGATTTTTGCCCTACGTCTAACACTAGTTACTAGTGGAGCGAAGCAGCCAGATCCTTGTCAGTACAGACGCACTCACCGGCGTACAGAGTGTAGGAGGGCCGCAGCGACTTGGCGAGCGACCAGGGCAGGTCGGGCACCACACTGTGCACCACGCAGCCGTGGTGCAGCAGCGTCACCGAGTACGCGAAGTTCACGCCCGAGTCCTTCAGCTCCACGTCGTCTAGTACTAGCGAGCTCGTCGAGTCGTCTAGGGCCTGGAATATGAATTTTATACGCTACATATTATAGCTGATACATTAGAAAGTTTTAAAAATGATAATTCACAGATCACTGATAATACTTACTCATAATTATATTTTTTTTCCATATATAAAATAACACAAAATGATGATGAGACAAAATATTAAGTTGCCGTTGAGGTATACAGGGTTATATTTTGGTCACCGGCCAAATTTTTAGGTTTGGTTGAGAATCAATAATACATTCGATTTATGAAATAAAAAGGCATAAAAAATAATTAGATAAAATTACTTTATCCCATGTTGTATAACATATTTCTTGGTCACCACGTGCATCACACTCGCGACTCACGGTAGGCCGACGTCACTGACCTTGAAGTCGATACATTTCGTATAGGAACAACGATCCATGTATTTTAAGGACCATTTCAAAACGATTTTTATTTAACAAATTTACAATTAGGCGATAATATTTTTTTAAAACACAGCCTTGGAGTGATGTTTACTTCTTTATTTTAAAATTTGGCCGATGACCAAAAACTAACCCTGTATATAAACTAAATATTCTTTACTATAACAGACTGCAAATGCACATTTTGTAGAACAAGTGTTACGAAATACTGAGTGCGGCAGGCTCGGTATGTACTGTGGCAGTACCTTGTACAGGTGGTGGTAACACACGGCAGGCTCTAGGTTACCTTGTACAGGTAGTGGTGGCACACGGCGAGTATGCCGCGCTGGTGGCACAGTATGTACAGGTCGATGCCGCAGTCGTGCACGCGCAGGGGCACTACGTCGTCCTCGTACGAGCCGCACGCGCCGCCGCCGCCGAAGTGCGGCAGGCTCAGTGGTATATTCAACTGCGCAATAAAAAAAAATACAATATATTAATAAGGACAATGAAAAAAAATCGGATCATCCGAGTTGAGGCCAGGAATACAGCAAAGATTTGCTCGTATTAGCGTATTTGTAAACGCTCGCTGAGTCACTGTCGTGCGTAGTCTGACGGAGAAGCGCTTTTGGTCTTGATTATCTTTCTTCATATCTTCATACTGCTAAGCTAGAACGAGGTAGCATATAAAAATATGCTTCAAAAATACAAATATTGAATACACTACAACATTTTAATGTCAATTTGTAGAGTAAGTCCGGAAGGCAGGTTCGCTTTCTTATTGTTACTCGAAAAATTTCGAATTTTTGGACACTTTATGCTAAGAACGCAGCAGTGTAAATATTGCTAAATTCATAAGTAACGTTTACAATATGTATTTCGGTATAACAATATCCAGTCAAGGTAAGCAGCGGATCTCATATAAAGTTTATACTATGTACTTACGTTCGTGAACTTCGAAAGTGGTCAAAAGGGAATAACAATATTTAATCGTGGAGAAAATAATTGGATTCGGCAAAATGTGCTGCTCGATGAGTATTAAACTTTGAGTATGAGTATTAAACCTTGCTTAATTCCCAGTTGGACTACTCTCCTGATAACTTGATAACTAGATAAGCAAGGTGAAAGATATCACCAGGATTTGAAATAGATGGAACGTCGCTATGAAGGAAGATGGATTTAAAAATGATGGCAGACTATTGTTGGCTTTTGTAGCGAGATGATCCAATTCGTAATTTTAAGCCGAAATATTATCTTAATAAAATCCAATGAATTATGTTTTTAACATTTTCACTGTTCTATGTTGCAAGTTACGGATTGCATTTATTTTTGTACATTGATTATTCATAATACAATAAATTCTATATCATCATCATCATCATCATCATCATCATCATCAGACGGAAGACGTCCACTGGACGCAGGCCTCCCCCAAAGGGCGTCAAAGGTGACGGTCACGAGCCACTTGCGTCCAGCGACTCCCCGCCATCATAATATTATAAATTTTATATATTTAAAAAATTGGAGCTATTAAAATAAAGTACCACAAGTATTAACATCTCAAATGTCTTTTTACAGTTTAAGTTTTTAAGTTTTTAAATTGAAACTAAATGTTTTTTTTTCGAAAGTATGTGTTTGTTTGTTACTCCTTCACGCAAAAACTGCTGAACCGTTTTTAATTAAATTTGGCACACACATAGAGGATAACTTGGATTAACACAGGATAGTTTTTATCCCGAAAAAATGTTCCTATGGGATGCCATGGGATGATTTTCTATTTTCCACGGGATCGAAATTAACGCGGACGAAACCACGGGGCACAACTAGTTTTTAATGACAGTACCATCAAAAGAAAACAAATGCTCAGTTTATTTATTTCAATTTTCATTACTTCTATATATATATAGCTCATGAGTCATGAGCTATATGTTTCCAGACCATTACGGTAACGATTAAAAATTCAATAAGGAAGTTAAATTGACTTAAGCGCAGGGGCAAAGCATTGCAGCTAAAGCAGTCGGTATGACTCAATGGTTTTTTTTTTATTTTTAATGGTACAGGAGGGCAAACGAGCAGTCTGAGACATTTTCATGACTACCAACGCCCACAAACATCCGCATCGAGGCTATACAGATGCGCTACCCTCCTTTCTCCTCCCACCACCATGGGCCACCGGCTACTTACACACCGCACGAAACGCGACAGCACAGCTGTCACTTTACGCCGGTCTCGTGTAAGCGAGAGACCGGGGAGGTCCCCGGTCGTGCCGGCCCAATTCGACTGCATGCAAGCATGCAGTGTGGCACTACCTCTTACTAAAAATGTGAGTGAATGTGACAAATGTGATAATTACTCCTTGCAATAGGTACTTATTATGTTTGATAATTTATTCAAGTTTATCCCACTATAGTCACAAAGCCATCCTTATGAATAAATCATAATCTATCAAACTAAAACGAACGAAACGAATCACGATTTTATGTCCGTACGTCTATGAGGCGCTCAGGAGGTAAACAATATGACGTCATCATCAAGAGGACACGAATTACCAATTCAAAGTACCTACTGAGTATTGAATGACACGCATCTTACCAATAACACAACAAAACAGATGATGATAGATGGTCAGTAAAATACTGTTTTACTTGATGTATCATAGTAAAACACAAACGAATTGTATTGCGATATCTTTAGCTACCGATTTTTTTTTATTGTACCGACGCGCGACGTTTCGGTTACCTAAAAAGAGATTATGAGAAAATTTTCGTCTGCTGTTGCTACGCAAACTGCTAATGTGACTCTTTAAGAGTTATATTAGTCCGAAGTGATTTATTATTATTTATGTGCGGTGTGTTAATAGCCCGTGGCCCATGTAGGGAGGAGGAGGAAGGACGGCAACGCATCTGTATAACCTCTGTGCAGATGTCTATGGGCGTCGGTAGTCATGACGATGGCTCCGATTGCTCACTTACCCCCTTATAGATACTATAAAAAAAAACGTACCACAGTCTCATGGGGCAGGTCTGCGTGGAACTGCAGGGCTGAGAGGGTGGGGGTTAGCTCTGAGGGGGACTTGGCCTCCTCCTCGGCGAAGCTCTGCATCGGCGCCCGATAGTGGATGTAGAACAGCACCTGCAATATAAATAAGTTTAAGAGGTTCTAAGTTCTTTTGAGGGGTTCTAAGTTCTCTGAGGGGTTTTAAGTTCTATTGAGGGGTTCTGATTTCTTTTGACGGATTTCTAAGTGGTTCTAAAAAAGTCAAAGTTCGAGGTTAACTAGAAAGGAAGAAACGGAATTCTTATAGTAATTTTGTTGCCCGAATATCTGTTTGTATGTACGACTGTACGTGTATCAAGTACCTTTTTCTCGGAAATGCGTGTAAGGATCAAACTTAAATTTCCGTCGAATACTAACATCTACGATCTCATGAAAAATCCGCAAAGATGATATACAGGTGTTTTTATATCGCCCATTGTCTTCAATGGACGATAAAAACACACAGCGCAATAGCATAGCCGTCACTTTACGATGCTGGCGTGTAACCTAGAGATTGGCACTACCCCTGTTATCCACCAATTAGCAATAGCGGTGTGTTTTAGTGCTTTTAGCTAAAGATTGGCACTAAGTACTCACTAATATCTACCAATAGTATAACTGATCACATTTTAGTGTATGAGTAACTGCCCGTGGCTGATTTACAGAAGTATTAGACTGGCACTTCTGAAGAGATAATTACCACTCACAATTTAGGTACAGAATACCATCAAGCCCAGTGGCCTAGGGTAAGACATTCTGTAAAAAAAGAAAATAGAAATCAAATGTAATAATTATGCTGTGAGAATAAATACCTGATTAGCACAGTCCCATTGTGCCCAAGAGAATATTTTGACAACTGTTTCTGTCTCGGTGTAGATGCCATCAAACCCCCACTTCTCTGAACCATCATCGCATTCATTCAAAAACAATGGGGAGCGATATATTTTGATACCTGAAATAAAAAATACAATTAATGGTTAATATTTTAATCATTACTTTGCTTTCGGAAACCTGAATAAGAATAGCCATGCATCCCGTTGCTTACACTTACATTCTAGTAAATAATTTATCTAGTGTAAGTGATATACAGATTCCCATGTTTTGAAAATATTCCATTGCCTATGCTCATCAGGCAGAATATTTTCCAGTCATCAGTCCAATAGTTTCAGTCCTATGTAATAGAAGCAAACTATCAAATGATTAGTTAATAATTATGGATTAAGATAACCTTAAAACAGTTAAATAGGTTGTATGCTCTACTTATAACAATGTGACAGTTAGTTTGTTATAAAATTAACCGTAGACCTTAAATAACTCTAAAACAAAATCAAATATTAAATTGTACTGTTTCTTCTCCTAAATCTGTAGTTTTTAAAGTCCTTAGAAAGAAAGAAAGAAAGAAATTTTTATTTGCTCGAATATGGGTAAAAATAGGTGTTTTACATAGTATGAGTTTCCAACATATTCTGCTATATTAGCATGCAAATAATTATTACAATTTTATCTACTTAGGGCCTTACTCCCTATCCTTCTTTTTAAACTTAGTAAATGCTATACAGTTCCTTATAAATGTGGCAAAAAAAAAAAAAAATTGTTGATGCTGATTGCTGATAATACTACTGTATTATATATAATACTATATGTACATATTATAGTGTATTATACATTCCAAGACTTTTGCAATCCTTTATAAATTCTGAATAAAACTCAGATATATACATAGAAAAATTGAGTATTTCTTCAGCAATGAAAATAGAGAAATAGGATGTGTAAAAATTTACAAAAATGATACTACTATAATATTTAGGTAACTAGTTACTAGTTATAAATATTTATTATTGGTCATTCTTATAATAACATTTACATAAAACACAACATTTAGTTAGTCAACATAACACAAATTGCCTATAATTCATAAAACATAACTGTAACACATTGTGCAATTTTAATGTACTTACTAACAATTATTAGATAACATGTAAATAATGTCTTTAGTTTATGCAAATGGTACTCATTACAATAAAACAACTTTGAGATTTCTCTGAAACAATGTTTCAGAGAAACTAAAGCATCTGAAAAGACTTAATACCTAAATAAACCACATTTTTTAAGTTTTACTGTTGTAACATGTAGTTTTTGTCGTAAGTTAAGTAAGTAATCTCTGCTACACATTAACTGACCAAAATGATATCCATAATTTCCAACTTCCCTTACATCCACCACAGATGACAATTGCAGGTCTAATAATTTATTAAGTTCGCTGCATACGCAAAACTCTATTGTAATAGCATTAAAATGCACACATATTTATTAATGTAATGTCTTATGTAGTATACATATAAGTATTAATTTTACTTACATTCCAAGTGCTTAAATAAAAGAAATCGATCATTTCTGATGCCGGGGCTATACTTGTTACTTTTCCCGTACACATATTGTACCATAATCTGCTTAGTTGACCCCTCTTCCACACTTTCAGGTTCGGAAATTTTGTCAGGCAGTAGACAAACCAAATAAGGGCAATATAAAGCATCTTTCACTTCAGAGTCACCAGAAGGGAGCACTTTAACTACGTAAACAAGTAAACTGTGCGTAGAGTTCACAGAGGCCTGAATTATATTCAGTTTCTCATTAAATGTGTAAAGAACACTAAGCGTCTTTAGTTTGTTTGAATACACTCCGACATTCATTACTTCTTTTTCGTCTTTGGTAGATATCCATGTTAAAAGCTGAGATCCGTCTTGTTCCTGTCCAACCAAACGCCATTCGCGTGCTGTTATTTCTGTAGAAACATTTTATTTTCGTAATATAGATTACTTGACATGTCAACATTACATTCACCACGAATATCAAAAAAGCTTACCTTCTTCACTCTGGGATTGTAAAATTCCGCATAACTTAACTGCAAGATTTTGTGATGTCATATTAATTAATTTCCACCTGTTTTTTTATTCGATAACAAATATTATCAGTTGTATCACTCCCTTTATTGACTTTTCTCGCTCAATTTCTATCAGCTGGCGCCCAGCTGTGTTATACCATGAAGATCGCAATTACAGGATTACCAACATTAACCTATTGAGTTCACTGCCAAGCCATACATTCGTTTGCAATATTCACCAATAGGATGAAACTTAGAATATGTTCCATTCTACGTATTTCAAGAAATTATTAATCCATTATTTTCATAAAATCATAGTATTTAAGATACTCGAACTACTAAAACATCATAATTAGTGATTTGTAACAGATTTCAAAATCGGATATGAAGCAACGAAACTTAACATATTAAAAATATATCCAGTTCTATTAACTTGAAGTGTTTCTGTTTAACACATTTTATTGTTAAAGTATATTTTAGACAAAAAATTATTTGTATATTTTGATGCCATTTTAAAAGGTATTTATATTTCAAAGTAATTTTAACTTTTCAAAACATTTACGTGAATCGGAACTGTCTCTGTAATGACATTCAGCCGTTCATTGGAAACAAACGTGAAGTTAGCCAAAAGTTAGCCTGGGGAGTACCGATGTTTTACCGCGACATTTTCGCGCGGAAAGCCGGGCGTTATCCAGCCGTGGAAAACTAAAAACTGCTATGTACTCTCATTGAATTACCATATGTGCTACAATTTTTGATCATATAGATATAACATTTGTTAAAAGTGCAGAAAAGAACTGATTTATTGTATGATTGTGTGCCCTTAATCCAAACTTCATATCTAGTGTAGAGAGTTATATTTTTGCATGAAATTTTGTATAATTTGTGAATGACCAGGTATGTTTTTATGTTGAACTTATCCTTTCCATGATTCATTTTACTTGTATTTGCATTTAATAGTTGGATTTATATTATATCGAGTCTATAAATAGGTTACAAATTATAAAAGGGAGATAAGGTACACCATCTTATTTGTTCAACAATTCTAGATTTTATTGCACTTTATATCTTTCTTGGGTACAATAAAGCGTCACAATGTAAAGTAGTGATGATATTCTATTAAAAGTATGCTATTTTTATCAATTTCCAAAAGTGGATGGCCTGACAAAACCCAAGCTAGCGACGTGTCTAATGGCGCTGACGGAAGGAATTCGCGCGCGATTGTGACGGATTCGTGGCATTTTTTACACCATCTGATTTAATTATTTCCAGTTTTTAATAAGTCTGAATGATAGAATATCTATTACATTGTAATTATACCGCATAAAAATTGAAATTATTCCAATTTGAAAGCTTTTTAATGAGACTTGAAAATCGTTCTCCCGCCAACCCGCAGGGGGCACGCTGTCAATTTATCGCTCTGAAATGACTATTTTTACATAAAATTCTTTTAAACTTGTGGCGTGTAACTCTTCGGAAACGATTCTAAATTCCTTTAAGCCCATAATTTCTATAAATATACCCATAATTTCAGTTGTCAATTGACATAACCCTATTTGCGGTTTCAACATGACATGCGGTAATTTTCGCATAATATATGTAATTTTTAGTCTATTTAAACTCTTCTCATTTAGATTTACTAAATTCCAATCGTTTTTGCAGCGAGTGGAAGGAGTGTCACCTGATTTTCAACCCCCATTATGGCACAGACAGGGTAAGTATAGTGGACTCAGTTTGTACAGAGTACTGATGTTCCTATGTGCTAATTATTGTTATTAATTTATAGATCTTCTTCTGAGTCTTCTGAAAAACGATCCAACTTGAAAAGGAAGAGAAGTTCAACAGATGATGAGGTAAGCACAATATTTTTCAGGTCTGCATACATTTCATTTCAGTAGTTTAACCAAAGTTAAATTATTTCAGGTGGAGAATATGCCCCCTTTAAAAATATCAGTACAACTTGAAGAAGAGTTGTGTGATCAACCAGCGCATAATGTAGTTGTGGAGTCATCCTCATGTTCTAGTGATGACGAAGGTGTAGACCCACCTAGAAGTGTCTTCACTGACCTAGATTATAATGCTGATAGTTTGTTAAGCCCACCTAGTATACCTGAACTACCTAATTGTGTACTTAGCCCTTTAGAAAATGTGGCCAGGGGCGAATGCACCCCACACTCCAACAAAAGGGTCAAGTAAGTTGAAATTATACAAATATGTTCTGATTGATGCCCATTTTAACTCTATTAAGAACCAATGACTATAGAGATAACAATTTCAGTACAAGCAAACCCCTGTGCCCCTCACCACCGAAAAGGAAATGCCCTCTGCCTGGTTTGTCTTGGGCAGACCCTACTGATGTCTGGAGGAGTATGTGCGAGTGTGATACTAGATCCAGCATGAAGAGAAACCCTAACATGTTAGACCATCACCCCAATCTCCAGATCAGAATGAGGGCCATACTACTTGATTGGCTAAATGAGGTAAGATACTCATACTATTTCTATATTTAGAAAATTACTAGTAACAAAGACTTTTTCAGACACCATATTTTTGGCAAGCTTTCACTTTTTAAACATGAAAATTTCTTAATCTCTTGCCAGGTATTAAGTTAGTGTTGTTTTTAAACTATTTTAATATCAGAGTTATTTTTGTAAGAGTTTGATTTTGAATTAAATTTTTTTTCATGCTGCTTCTGACAGATAAAGAGGTGAGATTAGATTTAATTTTGTCTATTCTTTTTATCTGTGGTTTACATTTTACAGTAAGTAATGAAAGTGACTGTTGCTTGCAATGTTTTTACATATAGGGTATTGCTTTTATTGAGAGCAATGACCTCTTTTTTTTCGATGTTCAATGACCCCTTCAGTACCAACGCGTTTACAGATTCACCATTCGGCATTGTTGTGCGCTTTTTACAGTATTATAATGTAATTAATAAAATTGATATGACTAGAATATTTTTTAGAAAGTCACGCCTTTTTTTCGTCGGAATAGCACATGTTTCGTCAATGTTGTAAGCATGTCCTGTACCAGCTTGCGTAATAAAATAACGGATGGTTTTTTTTAAACTAAATTCGATCTCCGCGACTTTTTTTTTAATTTTGTGTAATTATGATTTAAGTCAGGCTGTATCGTGATAGCCGTCGTTGCACCGTAATGTATCTCGGTGATCAAGTTGTTGTCACGGATGCTAAGAGAAGCACAATGCTTCGTCAACGGATTTCTATGAGCGCTCCTACGATGAGAAGGTTTAATAAAAGTACCGCTCACTCCACCCCAGGTAGGGGCATGGGGTCAGGGTCCTCCTTACCACCGAGCGCGAGTCCCCAGCGACAGCCAATGTCTTGGCGATATCGTGAACTCTGTCTCATGAAGAGGATTTTTGTCAAAGGGAACATTCGTAAAGAAAGTTGGCATCTCCTGAATAGATAGTTTCGGTTGGTCTTTTCATTGATTTGGCAAGTTCTGGCAGTGGAAGGAAACAGGGAATAAGGGTGATCTAAATATATTTTTTACTAAGTAGTGTGAATTTTTTTTTACACATTTTGTAAAATTTGAAAGCGCATTAGGCCCTTTGACGTTTTGCGTACTATTTCTAGTGAAATAGGTTCCATAAAAAAAAAACAGCACTAAGCCGTTACAAAAAGGCCCGTTGGCGTAAATTGCACGTGTACCGTGTTTATACTCTACATTGTCTATTTCTCTTTCCCGCCTTTTTAAGTGAAAGTTCTGGAATGGCAATTTGCAGATGAATAAGACGACGTCACGACGTTACGTACATCCATCTCGCTCTGTCGTGACTTAGAGATATCGTGCGAGTGTTACATTCATCACTATTATCGTCAGCATGTTTTCGACCACTGTACTCAAACTATTCCAAGCACACGCTACTTAGTACGGTCTGCATCCGCTGCCAATCATCATGCATGTAGGAAGGTGGTAGATGGAGGGCAACGCATCTATAGCGTGCGGATGTCTAGGGCGTCGGTAGTCATGAAAAAAGGCACCGGCTGTTCGTTTTGCCCCCTTATGCTACCTATGCTAAAAAAAATGCGTCTATCGTCAACCTAGCTGAAGAACTTCCTTGCGTAGGCAGTTCTTCAGCTGTCTACTGCGTGATCTCCGCTCTAGAACTCTACATTCGGTTGTACATACAAACTTCTCTTCCTATGTTTAAAATTTAATGTCGAAGTTGTAATGACCTACGATAAGCGCTATCGATCTTTAAATTGTAGCGGCGCCTCATTTGTGGCTTACGTTCGTGTTCAAGACATCATCTACGACTAGTGACTCGCCCCGACTTCGTCTTTGAATAACCAGCGTCGGGTTGATGTTTTCGAAAATGTGAAAAGTGATTGGCGATTGACTATTCTGTCCATTTTGGTTCATTTCGAAGTGAGGTCGGCGCAACGAACATCACTGAACTATACTGAGTTCTATTTAACGAGACGCATAGCTAGGGTTGCCAACCATACTTTATAATAACGTATCATACTTTATTTTTGGTAATTATACTTTATACTTTTGCATACAAATAAAGTATGTGAAAATACTTTATTTTCAATAGACAGATTAAATATTAAAATGGACGATTTATATTTTGAGACAATAACACTTAAAGAAATTCAAAGAAAATTTACTAATTATTGAATTATTAATGATAAATAATTTCCAGAGAAAAGTACAGTTGACAAATGGCAATATATGCTTAAAAATGCATTTGATAGCTTAGCTTAGCTATAGCTTATCAAATATAAAAAAAATTATTTCTTATTTACTCTCCGTTCCCGCCACTTCAGTTTTCACTGAGAGAGTTTTTTCAGTAATGAATCTAAAGTGGCGAGAAGAGAGAAATAGAACGTCAGTAAAGTTAATTAAAAACGAATTTTTATTTATTAAAATTTTTATTATGATTGTCAAACGAGCTTAGAAACATGTAAAAATAGCAAAAGATTGTTTGCAAGTGCTAAAAGCACACAAAAATACGTTTTTAAGGCAATAAAAAAATAAAATTGAGAAATACTTTTTTTTCTTCCAAATACTTTATTTTTTTCCTCTTCCAATGATTGTATACGTTTTTTTTTGTCAAAAAAGTTGGCAACCCTACGCATAGCGCCCTATGAATCGGTATACCAAATTTCTAACGCTATCGGGCCTGCGCAAGATTCCCCTTTATACAAGCTTCGTACCGTCGCGATTCTTGCAGACGTGGGGTCGATTGTACTGAAATATCTCTTTTTTATATAGGTACTTGCTTTATATGCTTGAAGCAATTTTGCGCCTTCTGACGCTCATTAACATGTACGGTTGTTCGTTATGCACTCTTCCTTCACCCTACCAAATTGGGTCACCAGGTATTCATAAATAACATAGCCATAACTTTTAATGTATCATATGAACGAGAGGTAGGCAGAGGTACCTTACCTGTGCCGGCAAAATTTTATTACGAAAAAGGTTTAAATAAAAAAAGTCCGCAAGAAGTAACTTCCCATTGTAGCGCAGAGTGCCTTCCCCTTCTTCTTCTACCATTTATGCTCACAGTATAAACACTTCAGTATTGTGAGATGCATTCCCTAGATCGCGCCGGCTATATTCAGTTGCAATGCTACCTCTGCAATACTATCTGTATATACGACCCGAATGGACGTGACATTATCCTAGTTCCTGACATCCAAACAGGAAAACACTTGATTTATTTATGTACTTAATCAACATGATCATTAGTGGAGCAGTCAAATCAACATATTGTCAGATGTAAGTAGGCTTGCCAACCGTCCCGCAATATGCAGGACGTCACGCTGAGACCCTTATCAACACGTCCCGCTTAGGATGTGTGCGGGACGCTAAATGTCCCGCTTTTCGACCACCGGCCGGCCAAATGATAGGCCACGCAAAAATCACGCGAAAAATTATCATTTAGAAAGTAAAATGTATATATCTAAAATGTTGGTCCACGCCGTTTAAAAAAAAAAGGTTACGCTATTTCACGAGTAATCGAATAACAATCGATGCACGAGGCGCATGCACCAGACTGTGAGCGATTTTATTGTTTAAAGTGGTCTACCTCGCGACCAAAAAAAAGCTCATTCACAATGTTCCCACGACTAAATATCGCATACTAGTTGGATCCCGCAGTTTTAAGGCGCTATGTGTCCCAATTGCGATCCGCCTAGTTAATTTTGAGTGGACGGCGCTTGAAAATAGAGACAATATTTAAATTAATATTATTTTATAAAATTAACCATACGCTTATTTAAAAAAGTGTCTCCTAAAATTTCTTCGATCACTTATTGGGAATAGATACATATTTTAGTTGTGGAAATAACTTTGATAGTTATTGAATAGTATGGATTTATAAATTGATGGAAACGTCAGAAATAGTGTTTTTTCATTAAAATTTACGATTTTTTTCTATCGAGGCAAAATTCTTTAATCGTGTTTCGACGACCTAAGCACTATGCCGTATTTTGTTAACATTAACCACAGCTAAAAAAATATGATAATCAATAGTTTTTAAAGGTTACGTTTTCAAATATACGTGAGCACGGATTGACAAATTTGGAGCCCATTTCGCCTTAACCCTTGTCCCTTTCAAGTTGGCAAGCCTCCATGTAAGTCTATGCTCTCTCTCTCTCTGAAAGAGAATATACATATATAGCCCTTTAGCGAGCAACTTTTGGAAAAGCTCTATTAAGGTTAGCAACAGATTTCTTGGCCTACTTTCGGCAGCCATCGCCGTTGAAAGTTAAAACATAACATTCAACTGTTTTGGTTTCACACAAAATTAGAACCATAATTTCCTTGATTTGCAATTTAATATGTTTTTCACTGAACTAATAATACGGCAGTTCTTTTTTTATATAGTATAAGTGGGCAAACGAGCTGTTGGACCCATTTTCATAACTACCGACGCCCATCGACATCCGTATAGACATAGAGGCTCTATTAATGCGTTGCCCCCCTCCCCCTCTCCTTCCATGGGCTGACTCCATCTGAGAGTCCAGGCGGCCAACCTGAGTAGGGCAAAACAAAAAAACCTTGCCACCAAACGATTGGATTGCTTTTTTGATAATAAAGTAACGTAAAAAGTAAATTATGCGAAAGTATATATTACTAGCTGTGCCCCGCGGTTTCACTCGCGTTTAATTTCTAAGAAATCCATATAAACTTCAACACCCCCTATTTCACCCCTTTAGGGGTTGAATTTCTAAAAATCCTTCCTTAGCGGGTGCCTACGTCGTAACATCTACCTGGATGCCAAATTTCAGCTTGATCCGTCCAGTGGTTTGGGCTGTGCGTTGATAGATGGCTATGTCACGTTTGAGTTTTATATATATATAGATTTGGTCACCTATAGATTAGGTAAAATCTAGAATCTAGATTATAGAGATAGAAATATAGAGATCTAGATTCTAGATGTAGCTTCTAGAATACCATAAAATTACGATTTATTCCAAAATAATTAAATGATTGACTTTAGGTATACTAAATTAAGTGCGGACACAGCTAATACGATAAAAATGTCTGTTTCTAATGTTAATATGATGGATTTAAACGAGGATTTTTGTTATTCTCGGTGTAATGTTCCTTCCCAGTGCACGGGACGCCGGATGACTAATGTTGAGAGGCCCGTCTGGGCAGTGCACGTAAACTAGCGAGGTGTGGCAATAGAATAATCAAGTAGACCACTTTGTTTTTTTTTATGATTTACTAGGACAAACGAGTAGCCGGAGCCATTTTAATGACCATTGACGCCCATAGACATCCGCATAGAAGCCAAACAGACGAGATGCTCTCCTTTCTCCCATCTCCATGGACCACCGGGTACTTACACACCGCACGAAAGGCGCCACCACAGCTGTCACTACGCCGGTCTCGTGTAAGCGAGAGGTACCTCCCCAATTCGGCTGCATGCAAGGCTCTACCTCTTAAGATTATAACGACTATAATCTGAGTATTATAACAACTGCCGGGACGGGTGTGGGTTCGGGCGTAGCTCTGTCCCGCAGTGTTACCTAAAAATACCTGGAAACCCTATTTGAACCCTAATTGAATACTTTCTAACTACTTCTATGCCATCTGGCTGAAAGTGGGAAAATATAAACACTTATAATAAATAGTAATTAAATGTTTATTGCGCAGTATCTTACATATTTACAATTATTATTTATAAGCCTATTTTAGAAGATATACATTGTTCTTTACGGCCCGTGGCCGAAACTCTTTCATTCCTAGAAAAATATGTCAAACATAGAGGTTTCATTTGTAGCATGGAAACTCCATACTACATCATCCACCTTCCCCTAAAAGACTTGACTAAACCTAGGCAAAATTATACAAATCAGCCAATCTGATTCAGCTACCTAACAGGGAAAAATATCATAGACAGAAAAACAGATCCTTCTTACTATGAAGTAGCTGGACCTTAAGGTAATAGAAATTCCCTAAACTCTAGTTTGAATATCTCAAGTGGAATTTTCTGACCCCTCGTTAAGGTCCAACTTTCTATGGCAAAACCCTGTAAAAACCATAGCAACCTGTTTACACAAACAATTCCAAAAAAAAAGTATTTATATATGCCTCCCTAGCGTAATAAACTACAAGTTATACATATCTTTCAAAGCTACCTACCTAACTTAACCCGAATACTTTCTTAGACACTTTCATTTCATTCTAAATCCTAGTCACAGAAATGGAATTATATTTATATTCGATTTTGTTCCTTATCCTGACTCGTCAATTAATCCAATTCCCGCAGAACATAAAGTCAAAATCGTATCCACCGTGATTATATCAGTTGAGATATTAAATGCAAGTGTGAGGAAAATCAAACCCTCTCTAATCGATTTAAATAAATTCCAGCTTTGACTACGACGTGCACATATCTGAGAGAGGGCAAATGCTGATTGGTTGTAATCAGTCATATTATCACCGTCAAAGATCTTTCATTCTGATTTTACCAGATTGATCCATCATCTAAAATCCCTCTAAGAACTGACGAACTTGGTAACACAAACCAGATTGACAATACGTCCAATCCACACTTGCTACGCAATCTGTGTGTTTTATAATTTGCATTTCCTTGCTCAATCGGCACTCGAGTTCATCCGAATCTGAATTCAACCGCTAAATTCCCTCGCAAACATCTCATATCATTCAATCGCCAGCCTAGCTAAAGAAAAAAACTTATAATTAACCTCAGCATTCTTATTCCGGC
>LUGF01057428.1:52641-67430 GCA_001625245.1 Calycopis cecrops | reverse complement strand
TCCCGCCTCCGACCACAAGAGCCCGCACACGCCGCGCCAGGCCACGCCCAGCGCGCGCCGCGCGTCCCCGCCCCCCGACACGAGGCACCATTGACCTCGTGACACCCATGGGGCCCATGAGTGAAATGAACTCTTTATGAGGTGAAGTGAAATTTGTTTCATACGGTTCATACGGATGTGACCCTGGACCTCATGATCGAAATGAACTTTTTATCAGATGATGAGGTGAAATTTGTTTCTTTCGGTTATGACATGCGACATTCTGGAACCTTATGGTCAAAAGAATTGGACATTGAAGAGAAGTCTGGAAGAAGAACTAACAGGGAAGTGCGTTTATTAACGTGTGGTTATCTACATCCTCGCTTTTATATCTATAGTTAATGTGCCACGCCCCATAAATAACGGATCTAATGCGACGCCATGGGCAAAAAGAACCGATGAATATGGGCACAAAACTGATAGAAGTGAAATGTTGTTTATTCGGTTACGTGTATCACATCACTGACCACTTTTGTACGTCCGCGATACTGCAGAAAGAATTGATGATAGTTTGATTGATTCCGATACGTGTGTCTCGTTTATATGTACGTGTGTTTGTACGCGTGTGGAGTATCCTTACTTTTACCTTTGCAAATATAAAGTACAATTTGCAAAGTCTAGATCGACTATTCAAGTAACTTACCTGGTGTATGTTACTTGTGCAACTTGTATTGGCTCTACATGTAAAATTGGGAATGCGTCCACACTGAAGGTTGTAAAAGATTTAGTAATAAGTCGTTAAACATTTTTTATGATTCATTATGAATGATATTATTATATGTGATGTTGCAAACTAACCGTAATGGGTGCGGTTGTAGCAAAAAATATGCAAAAGTGAAGGTAGTTGATGATATGACATTGACAAGTGAACAAACTTCACTGTGCTATAGTTCCATTACATCATATCTAGAATACTTGACCATAGAGGCTACCGGAGGAGATACCGTGGAACCATGGCTGTCTCAGCAGAAGCAAGGCATTGATTATTTTTCACACAATACAATAAACTGTTGCCCCCTTATTAATTAATATAGATTAACTTTATTCCAAGTATTAAAATAATATCTGTCAAATTTCTTATTGTAACAATAAGGAATTCGACAATTTCTAGTTTTATGCTTGGAGTAAAGCTAATCTATGTTTATTAATAAGGCCCTTGTTATTTTAAGTACATACATACATACATGAGGGTACCACAGTGATTGTTCTCTTTCTGACTTGAGATATCTGGAGGCCTAGCTCACGCTACATTTATTTAAATAATATATCTCAGTGTTTTTACTGCCCATTGGTAGTCTACTTCCTCATAAAATACATAATGTACTAGCTGCGCCCCGCGATTTCACACGCGTTTAATTTAAAAGATATTACCGATATTCCATCTAAAGTTCACCCCTCTATTTCACACCCTTATTTTTTTATATCATTTCTAACTAGTCTTTTATCATAAAAAACCCCTTTACCAAATTACAAGTTTCTAGGTTCAGTATTTTCGGCTGTGTTATATATAAGTCAGTCATGTATGCATATATCAATATATGTATATCTACTTTCACATGATACATCATAAAACACTGTCTTCGATTTCTAAGCTTTTTCATGAATATGAATAAAATATAACAAAATCTATCGATAATAACTGGAGAAAAGACATTTCTTAAAGTAAAATCACCTGTTCCATTAACCTATAAATATATTACCGATAGATAGACGTGCGTCTAAACTGCATGTATGTGTACTTTCGGATAATAAAATTGATATTATTAAAAGCCAATAAGTGTGGTACCTAACACATAATGTGTAATCTTTCATTGTTACTCGTTTTGATGTTTAAGTTTAACACTAAAGCACGCGTTTTGGCTGCTAAAAGTGATGCCTCTATATTTCTTGCATGTTCCATGTACAATATTATGTACCAATAAAATCTGTAGTTCTTTGAAACTATTATATTTCAAAGAACTACAGACTATTATATATTACTTAATCTATTTTCATAATTAGCTATTTTCCAAGTTTTCAAAAACCACTCCAGAATGTTTATCAGTGATCAAGGAACTTATACAATTTGTTGTTTTTAAGTCTGATAAGTATTTATCTCAAATTTTCAAATTAAAGATTCATAATTTAATTTATAAAATCTGCAAAACGCTTCATCAGCAAAATGGCGTATTAGCTTTGTAGCGTTCTGAAATTTACTGCCAGTACTATTTAGAACTTTTTTGTTGTTGTTGTCAGTTGACGAATCCATACGTTGAGCCAGAAATTTGACAAGTGGCTAGTACTATGAATGAATGAAAAATACTTTGTTGTGAATATTACAGAATACAGAAACAAAAGTTACATTTTAAAGTAATTAACTAGTAATGTCAGTAGATTTCGGAGGCAGCCTCTATGATTTGTTGGCTCATGCTCGTGTTACGTCATCGTCAATTTCACGTCGTTTCGTGTCACGTGACTTATGAACAAAAATAAAATTATATGGCAAACAAAATATACATTTTTTATATTCTGACTTAAAAAAGAGCGTGTGATGTGTGTCAAAGTGAGACAGTTGTATTGTATCGTTCGAAAATTATTATAAAATTACAAAGAATCATATTTCATAATTAAATTAAAATTGAATAAAATATAATTTAAATTGTATTTAGTAATGTGATTTTGTGCTAACTAAACACTAGGAAATATCATAAAAGACGTAAATTTTATGTTAATTTAACTTTCAAAAAAGTTTTGGGCTGAAAAAGTTAATAAAGTTCCTAATCTAAACCTAACTACTGATATAGGCTCTAATAATATAGTCAAAATTATTGTACGTCGTGATCTTTTGTGATGCATGGCTCTTATCATACTCGTTAAGAAATCACTATATTGTCGATCACGTTTAGTGTTATGGCGAAAACTACTATTTAATATTTAATTACTAACAAAAATCGCGCTATAATTATTGGAATGTATTTTTTAAGAAAATAATCTAAGCTAAGGATTTAATGGGACTAGGTAGTAGGTACTGTTTTCGTTGTCGGGGATGGGAGACGACGCATACGAATAGTTACGTACTGTATATAGTACAGCAGCATTTTTAATATTCATGTAATTTTCTTCACCCCTGAATTTCAGCCATAAAACAATGTGCTCTGTCGCTGACAGATCCGGGGCACTCCAATATAGGCGGCCGATGGCACCCGCGGGATTTTAGTGGGTATTCGGCTCCGCCGCGAGCCCCACACACCCATCGGATACCACCCAGGTTCCATGGCAGTGCGTAAACACATTTCCCCGCGGAAAAAAAAAAGCCATAAAACAATACTAATACATACCATACATACATTTCGTTTTATTGATCTTAACTAAATCACTGTTGGATGTTAGAACTTGAGAGCGTTAAATTCTTTCAGGGATCACTAGAGTAGAGGATAGTTAGAAATTGCTATCAGTATTTATATTCTATTATCGCTAGCATGCTTTCTGAAAACTTAATAAATAGTAACAAATGCCTACTGCCCAAAATCTAATCAATACTAACCTAAGAACTAACAAAGCAATTTATCCAGATTTGGTAATTGACAATTAATTTGTTTATTAACGAACATAATAGACGCATCTATCTACCCGCGACTCCCGAGGTGACAGTATATTTACTAGAACGTTATGTCCAAAACACAAACAAGCATAGTCACTATCTATGGCAACTATTCACTATCATTTATTTTAATACGCATATATATTGCATGATTAATAGTAATAATATTCTGTGGACTTTCAGACCACGTTAGCCTATAAATGATTATATTGACATTGTTCATTATTAAATACGCCGGATGTTTCCCGCCCTGAAATCTATCCTAAGCCAATGAGATTTCTTGGGGGTTAAAAAGTATTGTTATTCCAGATTTTAATATATTTGCCAAATCCTGAACATTGTTTCATATCGGGTACTTTTTCTAATTTATCATATTTTCCATAATTAAAATGAGAAAGGTCGCTATCACCGAAATATAGAAAATATATACAATACAAAAATAATACAAAACAAAATAAAATAATAATACAAAAATAATACAATTTAATTACTATTTTTTGTTATCTTCAGACACATGTATGTTAAAAAATATCTCTTCATTGATATAAAACTAATCGTTTCATCACAATTAAAAATATAATTGGAACATTAAAAATCTAAATAATTTTAATATAAAACGAAATCAACATATTTTTTGTTACAACATTTTAGTCATCCTAATCTATGACTGAAAACATTCCAGGGTTGAGTACGAAGTGTACAAAATTAGGATATCTACTGTGATAAGAAAGAGAACGGGAGATATTAAAAAAAAAGTAGAACTTAAACGACAACAAAACGCGCAGTTATAATAAATCTGTTCGCCATTGTTGTCTGCCCGGCACCTATTTTATGCAACATAACATTGCTGACCACATGACCACATATCTTACGTAACTAATAAGTGCCAAAGATCTGACGGTCGGTTGTCAAGTTTCGTAATTAGAAGATCTGTTTTTTTTATACTGTGAACTGCTCCGTGAGTCAAAGGCTACTTACTCAAACAAAGCAAAGTTATAAAATATACTTTAAACTGTTCCTACGAATTCTGTCGCGTCCATTTGATCAATCCCGTTGATTAAGCGTCAATTTAACATTTAATATTCAGCTTCAAATCAAGTAGTTGTTCGATTCTTACATATCCTTTTTTTTTTTGTTGACGCAGGGGAATGCCTTTACGCACGCTACCAGGAGCCCGGGTGGCTCAACCGGGTACAGTGTCGAGCTCGACAACTGGGTTGCCCCTACCGACTAAACCCCTGCGGGTGTGCCTTCAGCCGCTATGATTGGAGGGCCCCGGATCTGGAAGCAACAGGGCGCCTCCAGCGACAGGCTGGCCTCGGTGAAAAGGCCAGACTCCTCCTCCTTAGGGACTGTCCGGCTTCCTTTGAACAGTCCCTCCACGTTGGAACCGTGCAATGGGGTCAGGTTCCCATTCTTACCCCTGGTCCCAATGCTCCAACGGAGCACACCACGCCGGTCGTCCGAATCCACGCCGCCATCTGCTGATTCAGAAGGACGGGTGGAGGACCACCGGCATTGGCTGGTCCCATCCGCTGGGCGGCGGACCAACCACTACAACCACTAAACGGCCGCAGAGGACAGGGAGGACGGCAACGACACACCGCATCTCATCTTCCTCTGCGGCCCCACCGCCAACGCAACAGGTGGTGCGCCCCCGTTCGGTCGCGGGAGATAGGGTGCACGGCAACGACACACCGAGACACCTCTCCTCCTGCGACCCCTCCTCCATGGTCGCATCCAGAGCGGGCCCCAGCGAAGCCCACCCGACGCGTCCCCACTCGGGATCCCTCTCGGCTCACCGTGGTTGTCCAAGCCACGGCTATTAAGCCCCCTCACCACGACAAGGTGGAGATCCGTCGAGGGGGACATATGAATCCTCCTAACCTTAACCTGTGAGGCCAAAATTTATAGTTCATTTGCCAGTTAAGTTAAGGCTAAGTGATAGCCTATTAGGAACTTAACTGGCTTCAATAGGAACCTATGAAAGCATCTCACAGTATCTTTACTGTGGTCACTAGAGAACAGTCCAATTGAAAGTTTTAGGTGGTAAATGGTCGGCGATAGAATCAAGTAAATATTTAATAGTTATAAAAACATTTTATACTTTTTTAATGTTTTGCTTCCAAATTTAATGTTTGTACACCGCATACACCCAATATTAACAAACTCTGCCTAAATGTGTTGTATATATTAAAGTGTGTATTCAGTTATTAAAATGTTTAATTAATTTCATATAAACTGTCGAGAATGTATTTTAGTTAATCACTATTAATCAATATTTATACCAATCTATAGTTATAATATTTTTTATGAATTTATAATTTGTTTTTTGTGAATCCAGAAAGTTGTAATTAACTCAAATGTCACGTGTTTAATTATCTGTAAGTATTTAAGTGCACTCGAAATAATAAAATGTATGTAATATTTTTTAGTAATATATAATTTATTATAAGGAGACTGATGGACATAAAGTACATTTGATATTTAACATTTTAGCCAAAGACCAACAAGTACAGAGTTTATACATGATTTTTTTAAAATACCTTCGTATCGAACGAGAAACTGTTTTACCGACCGCACCTTGATAATAACGCCATCTAGACATGACAGATAAAGCTAATTGCATGAATTATTTTTTAAAAATTAACTTGTGTCGGTCAAGCAGGTTTTCATGCTCGATATTGAAAGGGAATCGTGAAGTTTTAGAATAGGCATTGTTTACTGTTGGTGCGATGTGACGTCTTCATTGTCGGGATGAATGACCATTTTGTGTTGTGACTGTCTTGCACCACCGAAAAAACGAGAGGCTACAGTCTGACAAAATGATTATTCGTCGTACGTAATATTCGCACCAGACTGGCGTATACAATACTACCTTTACATGTTTTAAGCAACGATGTATTTTATTCGAGTTTCAATATTTATTTTGTTTCATACAAGAAAAAGTTGTATGTAAATAAAACAAAACGCCATGGCATTGTATGTATAACATTCGCACTCGCCGTAGTGTAAGGGTCAATTCGCACCAAAAGCACGGCGAAGGGCAGCGAAGCGGAGCGCAGTTTATGTGTCATATGAATTTTAACTTTATAATAATTACTATAATACTTATTATCGCATGAGAATCTCGAACGTGACGCGCGGACTCCCGCAAAGTCGCTGGAATGCGCGAGAAGTCGCTGGAATGCTCCAGAAATCGCGAGAATTCGATAATAAGTACTGTAGTAATGAAAATAAAGTTGAAATTCATATGACACATAAACTGCGCTCCGCTTCGCTGCCCTACGCCGCGCTTTTAGTGTGAATTGACCCTAACATGTCTTAATGTACTAGAAGTATATTTCCATATTTATGAACTCGCATCTACTCTCGAACATCATACTATTTTTGGAAGGAATTGTTTTGAATTGAATATTATTTTGTTTTTTTTTTCGTGAATATGCATAATATTTTTGTAACTCAAATTTCTCCCCTTGAATATAATTGATGTTCTTTTAAGAGATAAGTCCATAAGAAGTACGACTATTTTTGAAAAAGATTTGTTGGAAATTCCCAAATCATTATACTAGTATAATAGTATGTGTATGTACACTAACATCAAATCTCAAATTTTGTTTTAAAAATTTTTGCACAGGTTGTAAAATAACTCCAGCGAACGTTTCGTTTCGCTTCCGCATTTATTTCGATGTTGTGCATGTGTATTTGATTTAAGTTAATATGCAAAAACAATAAAACTACAAAAATATGAAAAAGTTATCTAGTAAGCTTAGGGAAATTATTATAATTTATATTAGCGTCTTGCAAGTACAGCCGACAGTAGAAATTTGTTTTTAGATTAGTTGTAAATATTGTATGAATTTCTACTAGCGGCCTTGTGTGTCGCTCAGAGTTGTATATTCAGATGTATATTTGTGCGTCCTGCTCGCAGAATGCGTGCATACTTACGTACATACGCACGCAGCGTGCGGGCTGGCTCCGTAGTGAAATGTGTAGGTTAAGTTGAACGATTACGCTTATCTCGTGTGGCGGTTCGCCTTCTATAAGACTTTTGTTGAATTGTATTTATAACGCGCTATATTGTAAGTTATTATATGTTTAGAGGAAACTAATATAAAGTGAGTACATTTTAGTTCCGGTATGTATGATCTCATATGAAAAGTAAATGTTCACAACATGTTTTGGATGTTCGTGCAATACGCGTATATGTGCTGTACTAAATAAATATGTTGATGATTATTTGGAATATTTTTATCTAACACCCTTCCTCGTTGGTCCTACTGATAAACAGGAACCTACTCGTTCTGAATGAATAAAAATTACCAACACGAGCTCCCGCGGCGAGTGTGTGAGTTAGTTCCGACTTGAAGTATTGTAGAGTGTTGACAAGAAGCGTATGCTTAAGAAAGTTTAGGCCAATTTAGATCCCCTATAACTTCGTTGTGGATAAAACAGGAAACCTAAATAAATAAATTTAAGTATCTAAGCTGACATTGTACATACAGAGTGCATTCCAAATTTCATTCAATTTGAACCAGTAGATTAGGAATTGGATCTTGTTAAAGTTTCTCGATTTTGTCACTCACTGACTAACCGATCATCAAAAGTGTAAGGCACTTCTAGCAGACCTAGAAGTTTGAAATTCAGTTACAATCGTCGTTGAATCATGCGATAGCCAAGTTGATCTATTTATCTAAAATGTAAAATGTTTTTAAATGTTAAGATGATCATAACATAAGACAGGAGGTTCCTTAATTGGGACTAAATAAATTTGCCGACTTGGTATTATGTGGATCTCACAACTTTTTATGGTAGAAAATCTGAGCTGCGAGACAATTTTTTATAGAATGTTTTGACAGGATATCTACTTTACCGCGTGGTTAAACAGACGAAGTTATATGCAGTATATAAGACCTACTAAGGTAAGCGCCGTGAACTGCACTACTGTAGTGGTAACCATGGTAACCCACTACAGTTCATGCCGCGTAATAAAATTGGGGTAACGATATGTATATTACAGTAAAGAGTGTCAATATTGATAAATTATAGCAATTATGTTACTCGAAGCAACTTATTGCTATTAATTTATAAATTTGCAAAAGGTATTAAGAAAATCATAGACTTAATAAAAAGTATTTATTTAGTCTATGAAGAAAATATGTATTGATATGTTTTTCTCGCTGTACTAAAATTGTGCGAGTAAGATAATTGAATTTTAGTAAGAGGTAGTGCCACACTGCATGCTTGCATGCAGTCGAATTGGGCCGGCACGACCGGGGAGGTACCTCTCGCTTACACGAGACCGGCGTAAAGTGACAGCTGTGCTGTCGCGTTTCGTGCGGCGTGTAAGTAGCCGGTGGCCCATGGAGGTGGGAGAAGAAAGGAGGGCAGCGCATCCGTATAGCCTCTATGTGGATGTTTGTGGGCGTCGGTAGTCATGATAATGGCTCCGGCTGCTCGTTTGCCCTCCTATACCATAAAAAAAAAAAAAAAAAAGATAATTGAACTCATAACGGCCCCATTTTAGAATAGTTTCTTTCATAGCGCGGCTTATACCAGTGCTAGAAAAGAATTGGTTCTTCGGATCTACCATTAGGGTCTTATCTGACTCTTACTAAGTTACTTAAAATTAGAAATAAAACAACAAAGCCATAACTTCTCAAAAATGTTACGACGCTTATTGTTTCATCTGCTTAACGGCTCCTGACTTTACATACTATCTGACCAGCAGCAGAAACGCTCGTTCGGCTTCCAGTACCACGCTTGTAGAGACAATCGCCATGAAGGGTTAGTAAAGAAATTGAGAATATGTGCCGTCTTGTCCACCGGATTCAAAATAAACCATTTTCTTCCTTAGGGAAATATCGGATTGTTATGGTCAGATCTTTTTGGGGTGTTATAAATACGTCAAAGTCGGCTCCAGTGCATCTTGTCGGCTGGCGTGCGTCCGCGCGATATGAATTCTCTTCTCTTGAATCCCGCGCGGTATCCCGTTTATTGTTATTATTTTTTTTTTCATTATACGTACGGGATTAGTCCCGCATATCGATCTCAGTGTTCTGGTATTGCATTCCCTAACCTCATACTAAAACACTGTGTACATGTAACCGCACTTGTGAAAATACTTTTAAAAAACTTATATTTAGATCGAATTCTAAAAAAATTAAGAAATATTTTAAATTATCTTGTTAATATCATAAATGTAAAAGTTTGTCTATTTGTTTGTTTGTTACTTCTTCACGTAAAAACTACAGAACCAATTTTCATGAAATTTTGCACACACATAGAGGGTAACTTGGATTAACACAGGATAGTTTTAATCCCGACAAAATGTTCCTGTGGGATGCTATGGGAAGATGACTTTAATGTTTTTATCCCGAAAAAATGTTCCTGTGGGATGTTGACTTCAATTTATTTGTTACTCCTTCACGTTACAACTACTTATCAGATTTTCATGAAATTAGGCATATGGTTAGAAGTACGGAATACCTCTTTTATCTATTCCGTGGTTAGAAGGGAATCTGTATTAATATACCTATAGGATAGTTTTTATCCCGAAAAAATTCACCTGTGGGATGCCAAGGGATGATTTTGTGTCTTTTACATTGGGCTGCGACCTAATGTAAAAGTAAATGCATAAATAGATATTTGGAGCACAAAAAGTGTATCTTGGGATACCTTTAAGCCGATAAAATGTTTATGAGTATGACATTTATATCTCTTCTGATCCCGATAATGGTCCCATATGATGATAAGTTTTTGTTAGCTGTTTTTGTTGCTATGTTGCTAGGTCTATGTTACAAAGTCAAGGTCAAGGAATATGATGAGTAAAGGAACTGAATAGTTTTCTTTGAGGAACATGCGACCAAAATAAAAAAAAGAATTCTCCTGTACATTTGTACAAGGGAAATTACTCCCTTTAAACTCTGTGTATATGCGTGTATTGTGTTCCTGAGGTTAGTCTTTATTGACTAGAGTTTTCCCAATAAAATAATGACACAGGAATCATCTCCCGGGACTACTACCTACTTGGGATCATGCATTCATCCAGGTTTTCCTTTATCCGTGTGCCAAACTCATGTAAATAATATTAGCAGTCGTAATTGCGATATGGTAGCCTTGCACAAACAAAAGATACTTACATGTCTACTAGCTGACCTGGTGAACTTCGTTCCGTCTAACTGTCAATAGATGGCGCTGACGGTTCTTTACAACTCGCTAGCAAAATGTTTGAGCTGTAAGATATAAAAAATCTGATTTTTTTACGCAGCACGGCTTAATTACAGGTTTATCACACTAATATTATAAATCGTGAAAGTTTCTTTGTTTGGATGTTTGTCAATCACGTCAATCACGCCAAAACTACTGAAACGGTTTTGATAAAATTTGTTATACAGATAGAGTATTAGATTATAGGATACTTTTTATCCCCTGGAATATGAATATTTTTTCATGTTCCAAGTATTATTTTCAAAAATGATCTATGATCAATGTCGAAGCCAAAAATATAGTTTTTAGAATTTTTGTCTGTACGTATGTCCGGGCTAAACTAAAAACGTACTGCATGGATTTACTTCAAATTTTGCATGAATAATACCAACAGGTCGGGTCAACATATAGGCTATACTAACATACTATCACGCTATCACCTACGGAGCGTCGAGCTGTGAATCTTTCATTCGAAAAAATTGAGAACTTCCATTTTTAAAGTCCAAAATCCACGCAGGCGAAGCTGCGGGCGGAAGCTAGTATAATATATTTTATAAAACAATAATAACAAAAGAATTGCCGAAACCCGGGATCGAACCAGGGACCTTTAGATCTTCAGTCTAACGCTCTCCCAACTGAGCTATTTCGGCTGTGTGGGACTTGTTGAATTTAAGAAATGGTTACATTACGTTGTTTAAAATAGTTATTAATCATTATCATCAGCTTTTACACAGCAGAAAAGCTTATTTTCATAGTTGACTCATAAATATAAAGTGAAATAAAAATAAGCATATTATAAAATCAAAGGTGACGCTGTTTTTAATCGCAGAAACATCAAATGTATGATGTAGTGCTTGAAGATAAATGCTTAGGCACTTATGCAATATAAACATATTTATTCGCTTTATTTTTATATTGTTCACAATAACAAATATAAAATAAAGAAATGCTAATCAAAATCGTGTCGTGTGGTTTCGATGAAAGGCGTTGTGTTAGATGGGGTGAAAGAGAGCACGCATTGGATTAACCAGATGTTAATGACATCGGAAGTCACCAAATGACACAAGTTGATAATTCCCTCTTATACGTCCTATGTTATAAAAATATTGTATCGGTGGTATGTAGAAATAAATTCTGATTTGCTGTACCTCCTGTGATAAATGATACAAATGCAAAATCTTAACTTTACAGGAGAGCGAAAATAAGATTTAAAAAAAAATTCTATTTTGTGTACCTACCAAGGAAACTAGAATCCATTTGAGTACTTCATGTTATTGATAAAATCAAACAAAAACATTCTCTTTAATTTTCGATAAATATTATAAATTTGAAGAAAATCTTGATTTTTTATTGAAAAACCTACTAAGATGTAATAGGAGTAAAAAATACGTGTCAAATGATACAGGTTTAGTTATAACATTGTGCAATACTAGAAACCTCAATAATAAACACGAGAAATTGCTTTTGGAACCAATACGTAAGGGGTACAACTTGTTTTATATCAATATGCACCTTTTTTATCTACTTGTATCACTTTCCACAAAATTATCTCCGAAACTATAGCAAATAGAAGAACTTGAGTTTGACCAAAAAATTCGTAATGTTTTGCTGATTATTTTTATATAAAAAACAAACAGGGTGTTACGGATGTCTGCGGGCGTTGATGATCACTTTACATCAGGTGACCCAACTGCTCGTTTGCCTTCTATGCTATAAACAAAAAACAAAACAAAAAGGGTACCTACAAGAAGACATAAATCACTCATCACAGGGGGTATAGAATTGTAAATGTGTATGTATTATAGAAGAAGAATTCGTTCTCGTGTTTTTACACATTATATTTATGAGTCACACATGAAAATAAGCTTATCTGCTGTGTAAAAGCTGATGATGATGATTGATAACCATTTTGAACTACGTAATGAAACCATTTCTTAAATTCAACAATTCTCACACAGCCGAAATAGCTCAGTTGGGAGAGCGTTAGACTGAAGATCTAAAGGTCCCTGGTTCGATCCCGGGTTTCGGCAAACCTTTTGTTTTATTGTTTTATTAATTTTTGTGACATACATAATAAATAATTTAAAATAATTCTTATTTTTTTATATAATTCTATCTAAATTAAACTTTTTCAAGAAGTATTTTCACAAGTGCGGTTACATGTATACAGTGTTTTAGTGTGAGGTTGTACCTACTCGATTAATCGTCCTTACTGATGTACAAATCACCTTGGTCGCCGGTCATCGCTTGACACGCAAAACCACTGGCCACTGCGCTCACAATCCGCACTAAACGAGACAAGAAACATGGTTTCGCGTCGATGTTGAGATCAATGAAATGTTAGGCACCTTCTTTCGCAGTCGCGCTAGTCGCTACCTCTTACTCGTCATACTCATCATACTCTTACATTATTTTGTGAAAAAGAAAAACTTTGTACACCTACTATTCTAATATCTTTTTTTTCTGAATTTTAAATATTTTAGTTTTGTGTTGATTGCTAATGACTAATGAGTAGGTAAAGACCTGATCATATGCCACATAAAAAACTCTTGCATGCAAATATGCATAAAGAATTTCTCTAATACGAAGTAAAACATGTAAATAAATATATTTAGTGCATAAATGACTATACTTTAAGCAAAAAATCGAAGTTTCACTTTATTTTTCCAATAAACAGCATAATATTTTACACTTTAAGCTAGACAATTTTTTGATAAAGATAATAATAACTACAGTAACATTATAAACTAAACTGGGTATATTGAATATTGATAATGATGTCTTAGGATGTTTTATTTCGCGGGGAAGTACACTATGCACTGGCACCGGCTTGAGTGGGTTCCGATGAGTGTGTGGGACTCGCAGCGGACCCGAATGACCACTACAACCCCGCGGGTGCCATCGGCCCCCTATGTCCGGGAGCAACAGGGAGGTCTATTACCCCAGCAAAACCATTTCATAAGGCGGAAACCGGGTGTAGCTAGTATTTTGTTGTGCGAACTAGTGGAGCAACAAAATCTATTCTTGCGTTACAAAATAGCAACAAATAAGCCGTTTGACTCGTATCTCTAGCTCACTTAGAACACGAGATATAAATTGTGGTTTTGCTGGCGTAATATTACGCTAGCAAAACCGCGCTATTAGGCAAACTAGTTGACCAACAAAATAAATCAATTATTGCGTTACAAATTAGCAACAATATACGAGCTACTCCCGGTTGCCGCCTTATGAAATAGTTTTGCTGGGATAATGCGACTAGCCAGTCTCTCAATTCTCAAACGGAAACCGGACTCCTACAACAGAAGTTGAAGGTCTAATGTAGGGGTGTCGCATTAGCCAATGTGACTGTTCTACATTAAATTTTTGACCATCTGGGCTGAGTTATGGCGCAACCTGACCAATGGTTCCAGTTACGGAGGTGGCATAAGTTGCGCATAGCGCCTTCGCCCCACTTCATTTCGCCATCAGCGGGAAAGGCATGTTCTACTCTTTCCTCTCTAGCCTGACTCTTTTTGGAGTATGATAACTTCGGGTTTATTATTTAAATAAGTAAACCGCGATAACAACCTTGAAAATTCTTTTACTGTAGTAGGTATATAGATAGTAGAAAGATTGTGTCATATACATAATTAATTATTATCAGTAAAACGCAAAGAAACCCTCTCATATTTAGGTTTAGTCATCGAAAATAAATTCACCTTCTTAGAACATATTATACAAACTGGAGAAAGAGCTAAAAGAAACTTTTACGCCTTTACTAACATATCGACATCTACGTGGGGCCTATCATTTAAGACCCTAAAAATAATATATAATATGACCTATCTAGGAGCTGTGGCGACTGCACTCGTTGTAGATGTCTATGGGGGCGTATTTGAGTGCAGCGTCACCTATATTCTTCAACTGTTACTCCCTAGTTACAATCTATACCAGTCTGGCTTACATGGGACACTAGAAGGGA
>LUGF01057398.1:34062-45849 GCA_001625245.1 Calycopis cecrops | reverse complement strand
TGCATGCAAGCATGCAGCGTGGCACTACCTCTGGCGGTTATGATAATTGTTGTGAGTAGGAGCACTTCTTAATACATAAAATATAAATCTAATATATAAAATTCTCGTGTCGCGGTGTGCGTGATTCTTCTCCGAAACGACTCGACCGATTCTTATGAAATTTTGTGCACATATCGAGTAGGTCTAAGAATCGGCCAGCGTGTCTTTTCATCCCGATATTTCCACGGGATCGAAAGTTACGAGGGTAAAACCGTGGGGCGCGGCTAGTAAAATAATACCTTAATACGAGGCGCTCTTTGGGGAAGAACTATATCTAAAAGTAGACTTCTGGCAGCTGTGGATGATGATGAATACATAAAAATCATGTCATTATGTTTGTCCGGGCCTATCTCCAAAACTTTAGACATATTTTAATAATTTAAGAATAAGTATAAGAAGTTATTTATTTAGCTAGTTACACTTTTTACAAAAAATAAAAAAAAACATCCATAATATCCATAAACAAAATAACAACAAATAAAAAAGGAAAAAAAAACAAAAGTATACTTAAATAATAATAATAACAACATCATATACACTACAAAAAGTTATAAAATAAATGTAAATTATAGTGAACGGAAAATGCACAACAGTGTAACCAGTGCCCAAAAAGGGTAACTCAGTATAATGGTTCTCGTATCATTAAAATGATACCAGAACCCTGATTTTATGTGGTCCCAGATTTTTCCAACCATTTCTATTCGGAGAGATAAGTAAACGCTGACAAACGACGCTTGGCCATGTCAGCAACAATTGCCACTATTGGCAACCTTGAATCTTGGATCTTGAATCTGACTGAATCAAAATTGATTTACTTAATAATCCTGTTTTCTCTGGATTCTTAGGGTCGGTCAGACCATTTAGGCAATTCAGTGATAACGCTAGCGTCAAAGGAATCCGAGGTGCGACGTTTCGATACCTGGCACCTTGTAGAAGGTATGATCTGGCATATTTGAGGAGCAGCTGCTGTTTGGTATGCGATGGCTATCGACTGTCAATACCTTCGGAATATGCCACATTGTGCTGGCAGTGTGATGAAGACTCATCTTGTTCTCCGACTGCGTAACGCCAAGGAGGGTTGTGTGCTTGGCAGTCGTATGCTCATTACTTTAATAGTTTTTAAACATCATTCAATGTCAAAGAACTCTACTGTCAAAATTCAAAATGGCGGCCATTACATATGTCATTTGAAAAATAGATACTAAAATGTTTACAAGCGTTTCTTTTCAATTTTAATACGAAAGATTATGTTGATGTTATGTTCTTTTATATTAGTATTTATTAATGCTGCTATTCTACTTCAGTATAAATCTATACTAATCTATACATACAATAAAACTGTAGAAGAAGTCATTCTGTCTGTGTCTTGTGCGGCGCACACAAAAACTACCGGACTGATTTTGATGCAATTTTTTTTTGTTATATCGGTATTAGTGCTCGGTAACATTTAGGCTATAATTTATCAAGATATATAATGACAAATTAAAAAAATACACTATTGTAGGGCAAAAAAATGGGTTGACAATTCGGCCACATAACATTACACGTTACCATGACAACGAATTTCCAATAATGACAAGACAACGGCTGTCGAGTCGACTAGTATTATATATAGAGATTTTTTGTTAGTATCGAGTAGGCTCCAAAATTACCAGTCCCAGTTGCTTTGCGACTAAATCACCACGTGCGTTTTTAAGTGTACGCTTGTAGCTAGTCGCTGTATTCAGCTTCTAAAAAGCGACTAAATCGCCAATGCCGCTGCCGAAGCAGCACGTGTGGCTCTAATTGCACTCCAGGTGTCACGCGACGTCTGGAATGTCGGGCTGGACTTATGCGTTGTTATATCCAGGTGTTATAATCGGATCAATTAAAAATCGTACGACGACGGTTCAAACCGCCGCTCTATCTACATCACTATAGTCACTGATTTTTTCAGTTTATGTGTAGTTACATCATCATGCGCTAGAGCTCCACCGCTGTGCATGGAACTCCCATTAAAATCACCACAGGTTTTTGTTTTATAGCGTAGGAGGCAAACGAGCAGTTGGGTCACCTGATGTACAGTGATCACCAACGCCCACAGACATTCGCAACACCAGAGGTCTAACAGATGCGTCACGGTTATATGCATCCGTCTTCAGTCTAGGTAACTAAGAAAGAAAATATTCTTTATAGCTGCGCCCCGCGGTTTCATCCGCGTAAATTTCGATCCCATGGGATAGAATATCATCCCATGGCATCCCATAGGAACATTTTTTTGGGATAAAAACTATCATGTGTTAATCCTAGTTACCTGTAAATCGGTTCAGCAGTTTTGTGTGTGTAGTTAACATACAACGAAACAAACAAATATACAAACTTTCACATTTATAATATTAATAAGATAGTATATTCTTTATTTGGCAACATTGAATAAATATATATAAATAATACAAAACTTATAAACTGGATAAAAAGGCGGTCTTATCGCTAAGGAAGCGATTGTTTCCAGATATCTTCGGGGAAATTAAGAGGTAATGCTAGGAGGCGGATGTACTTCTTTCTCCCATACTTCAGGTGAGGGCCGCTATTCGAGAACCTTCCTTCTCCAGAACCTGTCAGTTGGGCTGCCTGCTGCCTCTTCAGCTAGCCGAATTTTGGAACTATGTTGTGTACCGTGGTTCTCAATATTATTTATACATACCTATAATAAAACAGTAAAATCCGTGTGTCTGTGCATTGAATATATTGACGAAATACTAATTGGAGGCGATACTTTTCAATGCTTTTTAATTTTTTTTGTCTGTCTGTTTGTCTGTTAGCTAATCTATTATATCTCCTCTTCTCAGAAACTACTGGACGGATTCGAATGAAACTTTTTGTGGTGTATAGATACTAAGCCTGGTCAACATCAAAAACATTTTTTTACTGGGGTAAAATGAGCTCATTCCTACGAGAAAGTCGGAATTTCGGCACACTGCAAGCAAATAATAACAAATCACTTTGATTATAATATTACTACGCTACGCGAACGAAGTCACAGGAACCAGATAGTTAACAATAACTCTACTTCAATGATTTAAGAAGCATTCTTAATGTTACTTACTTCACTTAGACTGACAGGAAAACTGAGGCAGCACTTCGTATCAAACGTCCTGGTTTAAGTTTAAGTTGGTTGATAATTCAGTAAGAAATAGTGCGACGTTGCATGCATACATACAGCTGAATAGGGCCGGCACGATCGGGGAGGTACCTCTTGCATACAAGGTACCGGCGTAAAGCTATGCGGATATCTATGGGCGTCGATAGTCATGAAAATACTATAAATAACCTACATCTTATATGCAAGCGTAGATCAGGAAAAATCCGGCAAAAACGCATGAATTGTCAACATTTTGGCAACATTGTACATACAACCATAGACAAGTAGGAAATATATAATGACCGCCGGACGGAACCTCGAAAAAACGGGCCAATTACAGGCCCTGCGCGCCGCCGGCTTCAAAGGAGCCGCGCTGAACGATTCGTCTCGCCTGTTGACGGCGACCAGCGTACGTAGACCCCTCAGTACTGCTCGCCATTAGCGGCTTATTATAAGTGAAAACTTCTTTAGCAGTGTTGGTGGGGAGAATTATTTTGAGCGCGGCTTCGGGTAGGTAATATTAACAGGTAGCGTCAGCAACATGGTAGCTCCGCTTTCCTATGCTACGCATTTACGAAAATTTTAAGATTTCAGGCGCAGTCCGTGTGCTTGTTTCTTTTTAGCCCCCGACGTAAATAGGTTTGACGTCATTATTAAGAGGTAGTGCCATGATGCATTGCAGCCGAATTGGGCAACCTCTCGCTCATATGATACCTGCGTAAAGTTATATGCCGTTTGTCAAACGGTGGAAACGGTGGAAGAGAAAAACATGACAACACTTGTACATAACATTATGGATGAGCTTTGGTTTTGCTTTGGTGGTCATAAAAAGTCTCCGACTGCTCTTTTGATTTAAAAAAATTTAAAAAAAATACTGTCACCCGTGAGCCAGTTTCCTTGCGGTTCTCAGCAATATTTGGTAGAAAAAAGAGCTGATAAATTTCAAACTAGAATCCTTAGCAGTTTGAACAATGGGAGTCAAAATCAATAAGATATATCGATACACATCGATAAATATCGAATAAAGCATAATATAATGTGTAGTGTTATGTAAGTCAAAGGTGTATTTTTTTACCGACTTGCCGACTTTGCAATATTAGTATTGAAAGCAAACGAGCATTTAGATAATTACTACAGCACCCAAAGAACTTAGCAAAATTCTTATGTGATTAAATGATCAATTTGTCCTCCATTTGAGTTTCACTCCATTGCGCCAAGAGATACAAATCGTATGAAACTCACCAACACAGCAGTCACTTTACAGCGGTGTTACTTATACAAGAGGTACCTCCCTGGAAATACCGTCCCAATTCGGTTGCAATATATATAATATTTTTTTTGCTTTTTTACAAAAAATTTTAATTATATTCGCACGAACGAAATCCGGGAAAAACGTACCTAGTATTACGTGATTGCGTAACCATATGCTATGCTATGCTATGCTATGCTATGCTATGCTATGCTATGCTATGCCCCACGAAACCTCATAGCATAGCTGTTCCTTTTAAGCCGGTATCCTGTCCCAATTTGTCTACATGACACTCCCACTCACTTAACTAACATAACTTAACTTTTACCAACCCATCAGCTAACCAAACCGGGTTCACAATTGAACCGCTCATTAACTGTAATTCGCCAGCCCAGGGGTCTTGCTCGCTGGTCGGTCACGCTCGATATCAACTAGACAAAGACACCGACTTATTACGCCATTGATACATCAAAGGTCCATCGCGGTAGGTGTTTTTAATTATGTGGGAATGTTTGTGTGTCTAATTATGTGCCGCATTATATTAAACGGTCCGAGTAGCCGTTTGTTAAACGAGCTTGTAAGCTGATTGTAAGTGTCGTGGTGGGTTTGGGTTGGTGAAGTAAAATCGTCGCCTTCTTAGTTTTTATGACAAGTCCCGTCTTATTTCGCAAGTGATGTTAAAAATTGTTCGGATTAAAACCCGCAGCTGAATTCCATTATAGGACTTCGCGCCGAAATTCCAAATCCCACCGTCACCACCTAGATCCTCCGAAGTCCACTACTGTGAGCGCAATTTCATCCCGCGCACCATTTCAATTTGGAATCATCTGCCCCCTCGGTATTTCCGGACCGATACGACAGATGTTAACTATTATATAGTTATCTTACAATCAATTTAACGACTAATTCCTAAACACGTATGTATGTATCAATCAAAATATATTGAACGGACTTGGTTGCAATTCAAAAACTCTCTTAAAACCTCTATGGTTATGGCCGTCAGAACTCATAATACCGACTGCTCATTTGTCCGTCTCCACTATAAAAAGAAATTTGTTTTCCGTCAGTCTGCTATTTACATGTTATCAAAAAAACAAACAACTCAGTTGTGCGAACGACTTTCAGTATAATTGATTGTAATTGTATGTTTCGAGGTTACTTCACTATTCATACGTTTTAAACCAACTAGAACGGTTAATCGTTTGAGCGGTTAATTCATTTTGACTGTTATATAATATTATACGTACTAGATGTGTTCGTGACTTTTCTTGCGAGGTATTTAAAAATACAATTAAAAATAAAGTAGGTAGCCACGTTACACCTTATTATATCAGATACTTTCTAGTGAGTGTCACATCAAAATCGGTCCTACCGTTTCGTAGATTAGCCGGAAGAAACAGTCAGACAAAATTATAAATAATAATTATTTTTTGTTATTTTAAAAGGGGTTTTTATCCATATGAATACGTCAACCCAATCGTACCTTATTATTAAGATGAAACCATATAACATTAATCAACAATTATTCTAAATAACAATTATAAGAATGTCATCAATTGTTTAATTTTTTGTCACCCCCATTCTGTTGGGTCCTGAGCATCCTTTATGTATCCAGTTTTTCCCGCGCAGTATCCGTATATTGGCTGTTAAGTAAGTAAATAAGTAAGTATAGATAATAAATATTTGAAACATCACCTTTTCCCAATTAAGTTAAACTAAGTAATTAATAAGTTGCATGTCCTTTGTATTCTGTTTTTGATATATTGTGAAGCGCTGAATAAATTTATTTCTATTCTATTATAAGGTACCTTACTATTCTATTATATACATACATAATATAAATATAAACTTTGTACAAATAGGTATCCTTCGAGGTATTGGAAAAGAACATAGGACACTTTTAATTAAAAACCAAAAATACTTAAGCGAGCGAAGCCGCGGGTAAATGCTAGTCTCTATGTATTATTTTAATAGAAAATCAAAATCAAAATCAAAATATTTTTATTCAAAATAGAATTTAAAAAATTGCTTTTTGAACGTGAAAAATTTCATCTACCACCGGTTCAACCCTGTCCTGAGAAGAACCGGCGAAACAAACTCAGCGGGCCTCATTAATTTCTTCTGCAGGATGGATGGAGCTATAAAGCAAGTTTCTAAGATGGATGCAAACTACAATAATGTTTTATTCAGCCGTTTTTGTAAAGAGACGAGTACACTTCGGTCTAATATAGTCATCACACACTTCTTTTCACATGTAATTAAATTCTCCTAAAATATTCTAGTTACGGTTTTATTATATTGAGTTTTTCATGGTCCAGTTGTAATAAGTTTCAACCGTAGATAGTGAGTGGGTGGAACCAATATATAAGTATATATATTCAATTTCCAACAGTCTGAATTCAGGAAGTGTGTGTTTCTGTGACGGAGTAAGTTCAGCCGTCGGTCCTGCGCTTGATTTCTCTTCCTTCACGTCGGACTATCGTGCCGTTGGGATAATAAGTACCTACTAACCACAAACGGGATAGGAGAATGATGGAGGTTGATACTTTAGCGCACTTATAACTTGTCCTATAAGTATTGTCTCAATAGAGATTGCTGCTGCAAACTAAATTCGACCAGCAAGAAATTATTATCTATATAGGTAGAATTAAGTTCAAAAAGAATCAAAATTAATGTCAATATAAGTGATTTAACATGATCCTCAGTCAGTAACTTACAGTTGAAATACGGGTGGTCATTTTCTACATAGAAAGCCAGTGTAACAGCGAGCTGGTTCAAATCTCTGCCGCAAGGTGTCAACTAACACTCCTTACTCCTTCCAGTGTTCGAAAGAAATTGAAAATCATAGCTTCTCTCAACTGGGAACGGGATAAACCTCTTCTAGTCTCTCTTCTTCTTCTTCATAGTCTCCTTGTATCAATAACAGAAGCGACGGCACCACCTTGCTATTCCGATAGAAAATATACAGCACTTACGGCAGCCTGGGTTAAAACAAAATGTCTGCCTTTTGTAAACTTAGATAAGGATTAAGAGATTCTTATAACAATCTCCTTCGTGTAGGTATGTTGTCAGTTTTTTTTTTATAGTAGGTATAAGGCGGCAGAGGAGCTGTCGGAGCCAATATGACTACCGACGCTCAAAGACATCTACGTATAAATGCAGATGCGCTGGCCTCCTTTATCCTTCCCCTTTCATGGGCCACCGGAAACTCACACACCGCACGGAGCGCGACAGCATAATTGTCACTTGTTTTTTTTTTAGTTTGTCTGGTGTAAAATGGTTTACTTTTCTCTTTTAAGTGTCCAATAACGAGTATTAGTACCTACCTGCCTATAATAATAATTAATAACTCATTTTCAGTACCTTTTCTTAGTGAAATGAAATTAAATGAAAAAGTTTTTATTCAAAATAGAATTAGGTACAGAAATTACTTTTTGAACGTCAACAATTAAATCTGCCACCGGTTCAACCCTAGCCCTGTCCTGAGAAGAACCGGCGAAACAAACTCAGCGGGCTTCATGATGTGATGAGATATAAAAGTAAAATATATAAAAATACAAATGCATACCTATACTATATAATAAGAAGGTATGTTTATATTAATTAATGTTTATAAAAGGCGTACAAGACCGAGTTGTAGGTATATCAATGTACAGCCGAAATGACTTCCTTTTGTGATCTAAGTGAGCGCTAAGAAAGGGTTTTTCAAATTCAACCCTTAAAGGTGTAAAATAGGGGGGTTGAATTTTATTAGCTAGCTTTCGTCCACTCCTGTATATCTAGTCTCCTAGTCTTTCTCCACTGACCCTGCACGGTCAGTACGGCCATGCATATGCAAACACAATTACGGCGCATGGCGTGTGCGCTTGTTATGGTCACTGCGAGGAGAAAATCTTCTATCGCTCGCTGCACAGTGACGTTAGCGATCCGCAGGCTGATAGCAAAATCCTTGGTAGATCATTCCGACTGAGAGAAAGAGAGATGGAGAGAGAGAGAAAGATAGAGACCAGTTTATAGCCTTCAATTTTTGATGACTAACAACACCCATAGACATAATTAGTGTGCAGACGTAGAAAGAGGTAGTGCCACACCGCATGCTTGCATGCAGCCGAATTGGGCCAGCACGACCGGGCAGGTGCCTCTCACTTACACGAGACCGGCGTGAAGTGACAGCTCTGTTGTCGCGTTTCGTGCGGTGTGTAAGTAGCCGGTGGCCTATAGAAGTGGAAGGAGAAAAGAGGGCAGCGCATCTGTGTAGTTTCTATGCGGATGTCTATGGGCGTCGGTAGTCATGAAAATGGCTCCGACTGCTCGTTTGCCCCCCATACAATAAAAAAAAGACGTTTCCGGCTTACCTATATGTATGCTTGCAAAATTGTATTGTAAAATACTTAGAGTATTACTAGCTGCGTTCCGCGGTTTCACCCGCGGAAGAAACGATCCCGTGGATGTATCGAGATGAAAATTCTCAGATCTACCTGATATGCACACAAAATTTCATGAGAATCGGGCCAGTCGTTTTGGAGAAGTGTGGTAACTAACATTGTGACACGAGAATTTTGTATCTTACTAGTATTATAAATGCGAAAGTTTGTATGTTTGTTTGTTTATTTGTTTGTTTATGAACCGATTTTCATGAAGTTTGATTTACACTTAGAGAATAACTTGGATTAACACACAGGACAGTTTTAATTGACGACCAGGCTGGCGCAGTGGTACAGGGCTCGGATAAGTGGAGCATGTTGCGCCAGGGGTCGCGGGTTCGAATCCCGCCTGGGTCATGGATGTTTATATATGTATTTATATGCATTTCTATAATAAAAATCTTAAATATACAAAATTTCTTAAATTTATAAAATATATTAAATATATTCCGTTGTCTAGTACCCGTAACACAAGTCCTTACGGTACTTAGCACGGGACTAGGCTAACGTGGTGTGTAAAGTCCACAGATATTTATTTATTATTTATTATTATTCTTTCTTTCTTTCTTTCTAATCCCGAAAAAATTTTCCTATGGGTTGCCATGGGATGATTCTCTATTTTCCACGGGATCGAAATTTACGCAGGTGAAACCGCGGGGCGCAGCTAGTAGGTATACAGATTTACGACCGTTATGCCATCAAGTAGAACCCTCGTGTATCCCCGACTCGCGCTTGCCCCGATCGCCAAGCCGTTTAAGGCCCGTATACATAAACATGAGTGCTGCATGCGCGCCAGCAATTTGCCTGCGCCATTACGATGTAACGTGAAATTTTTGTTAATCGCCTTTATAATTACTTTCGTTGCAGTTGTAATGTACACCAAATTGAAATGTTTTTTGTGTGTGGGTAAACAAACACAAATACCCTACGCAGCAGTACATGCTACATTGGCGATCGGCGATTTTGTCGCTTTTTAGAAGCAGCGACGATACGCTCTCCACCGTACACTTAAAAACTAGGGTTGCCAACTCTCCCGGAACAAACCAGCTCCTCAGATCGTCGCACAAAAGAATTGTGCACTTCTGCACGATGACGTATGCCGGACTTGTGCGAATCGACGCTCGCGCCGCATCGACCAAGACTCGCTTCTGACTACTCAAACTGACCGCGCGCTTTAGTTTTGTATAATTTTCGCTTGCCATTTCATTGTAATATTCGTTAATTAAATTTCATATTTCATCATATTTAGTAATCATTTATCATCCATAATCATTCATTAAGTAAAATCATTATTAGTATTGAAGTTAACTTGACTTTGACGTGAGTGACAACTGCGAGTATGTGAGGTGGTTTTCAAGGATAGCTGAACACGTACATCCAGACGTTCCTGATATCCACATCCAGCTACCACCCCACAAGGACTTTGATTTCAAAATTCCCGGCTCCCGGAACGCGGATAAAATCTCCCGGACTGGCGAGTGGCGTGCAAGTTGCAACCCGGCGGGCAGTGGCAAAATTTAATCTCAAATGTCAAAAATGCCTTTTCTTTTATCCTCCCGGATTTCTGATCACCTGAGTTGGCAACTCTATTAACGCCGAACCTAAACCGTTACCGAAACGTGTTTCGTATCGAGCCTCGGAGTAGTCGCTGAGTCGACTGCAGCTTCGATGCAGTCGCAAGTAGTAGTCACCTGTTAAACACTAATGCAAGTCGGCTACACACACGCACACAAAAACATATCTCACACTAACTTATAAATCCTTCTGTGTCCGAATGGACCATTTGTTTTTTAACCTTTGACAAAGGGAAACGCATGTAACGCATTGTAAGAGGTAGTACCACGCTGCATGCTTGCATGCAGCCGAATTGGGCCGGCACGACCGGGGGGGTACCTCTCGCTTACACGAGACCGGCGTGAAGTGACAGCTGTGCTGTCGCGTTTCGTGCGGTGTGTAAGTAGCCGGTGGCCCATGGAGGTGGGAGGAGAAAGGGGGGCAGCGCATCTGTATAGTCTATATGCCGATGTCTATGGGCGTCGGTAGTCATGAAAATGGCTGCAACTGCTCGTTTGCCCCCCTATACCATAAAAAAAAAAAATGTAGGTAGACCTCTCCGGTTGGATAAATGCTCATTGACATTTGCCGTGCCAGCATTACGTTGTTGCCGTGCAAAGGTATTACTTTTGTCGCGTCCAATGGGCCACAGGAAAGTATAACACTTCATTTCGGTATGACGTCATCGAGAGGTGCCTCCCCAGTCGTGCAGATTCGGCTGCTATGCAGCACGGCATTACCTACCTCAGAAAATTCCAAAAGTCTGTTACATGCTGAGGAATTGGACGTTTTTTAGGAATAACCTTTCTTTTCCTAAAATATCTTCAGAGATGCATTTCTTCAAACCAATCATTGATGACGTGTGAATGTTAGGTACTCCTAACAAAGTACCTTAATCGAAATTACTTTGATCGATTTTATCGCGGTTCATTTTTTTTTTATGGTATAGGAGGGCAAACGAGCAGTCGGAGCCATTTCATTACTACCGACGCCCACAGACATCCGCAAAGAGGCTGTACAGATGCGCTGCCCTCCTCTCTCCTCCCACCTCCATATCTCAGTATTTAGTTAGCTTCAGCAGCTTTATCTACTGCAACCATGGTCTCGGATGAACTGGATAAGAGATATCCTGTTGTCACAAATTATAAAAATTACCCGAAGATTTTTAACTGACTCTACAATAATGTAGAGTACCTATATGTTAGGATTAGCCTCACCAGCCGCTTTTGGCACTACATAGACCTATTACCCGTATGTACCCGTTCAAAATGTAATTCCTGTAATTCTATTATGTTATTCATACACTTTTTTATTTCATTTTCATTTCGTTTCATTTCTATTGTCTACATACCTACATTACCTACTGTTTGACTCATATTTATACACTGTAAACGGGACCT
>LUGF01057390.1:129846-154749 GCA_001625245.1 Calycopis cecrops | reverse complement strand
TTTTTCGAAATCCTCAACATATTTAGCAGCAGCGTCATCTATTAACTTTTAATGACAATAATTAGTTACCATTCAATTTTTTGTGATCAATCTACGCCTGGTTTTCTCCGACTTTTGGTTTTAATAGAAATCGGATTTTAATGACTTAAACTTTCGACTCCAGAGCTAAAAGCTGTGTTACGACGTTGCTTTACCGTAAAATGCTTAATTTTAGTTCTTCTTACATACCATAGAGGTTACCAAGCAGTAATGTTTTAGACTTCGATAGCAATCAAAAGGCTCCCTTTTCATGACTGACCGATGCCTAAAACATTCGCATTATTGTTAAATTCAATGAACTACTAGAAACTCTCAAATCTCTCTGTCTCTTTAGGCGTAGCCTAAAACCGCATGTCGTTTGTGAATGTGGCGATATCATGTGAGTAAGTGATTCTAATTCGGCTAGATACATTTCAGCACCATGTTTCCCCTTACTGAGATTGATAAAATTGATCGACTTGTAATGTCGACATTTTAAAAGAATGATATTCTTAGTCAAAGATTTGCGAAAAACGCAAAAGAGGCCAATATCACTAATCTCAAAAATATTGTAGAATCTGTGTTATAGATTCTTGTGTCACATATAAATTTCATACACAACTGATTCTACTGATAGAATAAACTGGTACATTATAATCAAGTGTAAGATTATGAAGTACGCAACAAGCCTGTATAATTTTAGCACATTTTTCAGGCTTGTAATGCAGCACTCTGTCTTTACATAAGCATCTCCAACGATTCTTAAGTCTGCCAAATGTATTTTCAATAAGGACCCTTGCTGTGCCATGTTTTTTGTTAAAAAATGCTTCTCTAGTGAAAACTTGTTTCACGTGTAAAAAAATCCAACGTCATGTTGTTCATAAAAGCACTATGTTCAGACTCCAGTAATGAACTTGGCCAATAATTTTTACAAGCAGCTAATAAATTTACCACCGAATATTAAAGCTGCCACAAAAGTGATTGAAACTATATTGATATCTTCCAATTATTGGGTAACTTATACTGTATCAATTTTTCGGGCTCTCGGGATATTTTCTAAGATTTATTACCAATTATGCTGTAAGTGCAGCACCAGGATTGACCCCTTCCGGAGCAGTTCACCAGATTCTCAACCCACCAGATATGAAATTAACCTATCAATCAGAAAATGCGTATTATGCAAATTGCTCATTTTGTATCTTTAAAAGAGGTCAGAGTATGAAGGTTGGATAACATTAATTCTGCCTTGCCCTGAGCCGCATCAGCGCCACGCGACAAGACCGCAAAGAAATTAACAACAGGTAAGTATAAAAATAATTGCATTAGAATATGTGAGAGAGATAAAAAGAGAAAAATATTTAATTATGCGAAAGTAGTGGTAAAAAATAATAATTTTGTTAAAACAATAAAAGGGGCTTTTTTACTATTCGTAGCTTTTAGATTGTTTGGTAGTGACTACTAACCGAGACGGACAGAACCAGAGTATTTAGTGGTTATTATACTATATCGTGCGTGTTAAGGAAATGATTTTTTTAACATAAATTGTTTCGTTTACACAAATTTACATGTAACATAAAAATGGCGATATCTTCTTCGAAATTGGCGCCACAGTATAACCACAGTAATTTTCTCGCCATCTACAAGTAAACAATCGTAATGTAAGAACGTGTTGTTATTTATATTCATAACAATCTAATATTACTTGATGTTAGGATCCAGTAAGAATTTGATCTTAGGACTTAGGATTAAGATGATTAGAACTATGCTTATAAAAGAGCAGGCTCTTCCTTCATTTTGCTCATGACCTTGTGAATCATTTTGACAAATCTTTATGCAACAAGAGACAAATCGACTTTATAAGAGAAATACAGTCAAGCTTTTACCATTTCTAACTCTATAACAACAAAGGGGCTGTTCAAATATAACGTAAGCAGTAATAAAATTATTTACTCCCCTATCCTCCTTGTTAGCAAAAGTAAGCAAAGCTCTTACCCCCTCCCCTCCTCCTGCTTACGTAAACATTTTTCAAAAAGCTACTAAGTCGCTGGTCGCCGCGTCTAAAAGTCTCGTGTATGCTGTCGCTCTTAGGAATTTATTTTGCAAAATAATTCAAATGTTAATTTGTTCATAGCAATGTCATGTCGTATGCAAGTTTAATAATTTTGTTGGTATTTATTTTGTAAGAGGTAATTGGTACCATGTTGCATTGTAATCGAATTGGTAATTGAAAACACATTATGTCATATTTATTAAATTCCAAATAAATCGAACTAATGAGATGATAGTAATCAATAAAATAATTTTCTTTCTTTCTTTCAAATATTGATGAAAACAGAAAACGTGCCGTCGCTGTTGCCTATCAAGAACACCGTTACTCTCATCTCGGGGTTAGGATTTGGCTCCCACTGCGAATTCGAAAAAGGTTGACTACAAATAACGACACAAGATTTTTTTTTGTTCAGCCTATGTTGTCCCACTGCTGGGCAAAGCCCTTTTTTTTTGTTGACTCAGGAGAATGCCTTTACGCACGCTACCCAGGAGCCCGGGTGGCTCAACCGGGTACAGTGTCGGGCTCGACAACTGGGTTGCCCCTACCGACTAAACCTCTGTGGGTGCCTTCAGCCGCTATAATTGGAGGGCCCCGGATCTGAAAGTAACAGGGCGCCTCCAGCGACAGGCTAGCCTCGGTGAAAAGGCCAGACTCCTCCTCCTAAGGGACTGTCCGGCTGCCTTTGAACGGTCTCTAACTCCACGTTGGAACTCTAACGGAGCACACCGAGTTGAAAGCCGAACGTAACCGTTTGTTGAAGTCTACACTCCGGCCAAATCTACTCCAAAGCATTGTTGGCTCCGAACAATTCCAGTTAAAATTGGAAAATCGATTCGCTGTCTTGGAAACCACAGATGACATAGACCAGAAATTCGAAAGTGTGGTACAAAAGTTTTCTAAAAAACTTACACACTATTTAAATTAATCAACTTAAATAATAACATCATAACCATTATATAAATTATACCATTCAATAAAATATAAAGGTCCAGACGGAGGTGTCTTATGAGCCAGGCCAGGCTTCTCCGGTAGTGCCGGCTCAATTTGTCTCGGTATCTTACCTATGTCTGATCCCAAAAGGTTCAATTGCTCACCTCTTTCAGCAGCCTCTTTCAATATAATTTACATAATTTATCTTTATGTCATTACTTAAAAGTAGTCATAAAATCTATGTCAGAATAAAAGTAAAAATAGTAAAATATTAGAAGAGTTCTAACGTTTTATATAATTTTAAGAATAGGGTCCCTTCGTATTCTTACATAAGACAAAATTAATGAATGGTCTGTATCAGTATGTGTTTTAAATGTAGGTTTCAGGGAAGATCAAGGCTGATGTACCAACATCAGATTGATTGGGTACTGTCCAAAGGTGGCATCAAGAGTTTTCGGTAAGTACTATCAAGGACGAAGTGGTCGTTGCTTTGGTTTTATTTTCATATGTAGCTTTAATTTATCCTCGAGACATTATGCCCATATGTATGATGACCTTTAACTCCAAGTTTAAAACAATACTACTGTGTCGCACGTGAAACTTAAAGATCATATTTTTAATCTCGATTAGATTTGATATAAACAAGGGTTTTGCATGGCAATTTACGAGTAATCTCCGTTGCAATAATGAACAGAAATTGGTGAACTAAGGGAGACACCACTGTAATATAGAGGAAACTCTATACTCATATCAAATGAAACCTCTGCGTTTGATATATTTTTATTAGAAAAATATAAGTTCGAATTTGGGACATCACTCACATAATAAAGGAGTAAAATGTTGTCTATTCCGTCTTGTTTCCTGGGGTTTGTGATTATCCGCGGTCCGTCGAAACGATATATCATAGGTAATAGGAGGAGGTTGCATTTCGTTTTGCGGATATTTATGAGCACCTGGTGACTACCAGACTGCTGTCGCCCGTCACAGACTTGTACCTTATCACTACAGAAAAAAATAGTCCAATGACAATGTTAATAGTTTAACCCCAACTTTTCATCTGAGTACGAGATATTCCAAGGGATTAATTTTAGGGGTAAAAACATTAAACTATATTACTATCGTACGTATACATAGTAGTATTACTATTATGTAGTAGTAACAACTCGCTGGGTAAAAAGTATGTAATTCCAGATAACATAACACCAGCGCCAGAAACTATCCGATAGGGCTTAAAATCCGGTCAAATAGTTTTTGCGTGAAACAATATTAAACATACATATAAACTTTTGTATTTAAAAATATTTTTTTATAGTATACAAAAGCCTGATTTACAATGTTCCTTAATTCAATAAAATTTCACACACGTAGTTACTAAATAGTAATAAATATAGTTCAGTACTTTTTTATTATATTTAATGTGCAACATAATAATGTAAAAAAAGAAAGACATAAAAAAAGAAACACGACTCGTGAAGGACTTGAACCCCGACCACCTCGTTAAATTGTTTGTAATCGGGCCTAATACGCGCGCGATTCGCTCAATCTGGACGGGGTCTTCGGGGACAGCTCATACGAGCTTAGAAGCGGGGACCGGCGATTCAGTCGCTTTTTAGAAGCTGAATGCAGCGACTAGACGCGGGGAGCACACTTCAAGACGCCAGACGCAGCGACGAGCGCGAGCGCTGTTTCATAACTCGTGGAACAATATTCCACGAATCACGTGGTGATGATTGTTTTCCACCGCAAACGCTATTTCATCGACTATAAAATAAAATGTTATGTGCATGTATGCACACATGCATAAATTAAAACCGCCCAGAGAGAGTGTGTTTATCTTACACATCCGGCTACAATATTTTAAAGTAAGATTGTTTTTTGTGAAGAAAACCCACGTGGTTTCACCTGTATAACCCGCGTATTCTATTCGTCCGTAGTAGCGTGATGGTATATAACCCAGGTACTAGCTGCGCCCCGAGGTTTCACCCGCGGAAATTTCGATCCCGTAGAAAATAGAAAATCATCGCATGGCATCTCATGAGAACATTTTTACGGGATAAAAACTATGTATCAATCCAAATTGCTCTGTGTGTGCTAAATTTCATGAAAATCGATTCAGCAGTTTTTGCGTGAAGAAGTAACAAACAAATAAACATACAAACTTTTGCATTTCTAATATTAGTACAATGATTATGTCATCACAACTAGAAACAGTCTACTAATGTTAACACTTACTACAGCTGCCATGGTGTAGAAACAGAGCGTAGCCGAGAAGAACACGAGATGAATTAGAAATAATGCACCAAAAGACTCTGTTAAGTTTTTAGTCAAACTGAAAATAAAATATTTTAATTCTTATTTTGCCTTCGGCTTACGGGCTAAATTCATAAACTGTTCGTAATGCAACATCATAGCTATATGTTACCGCTGCATCATTAGAGCGAGACCTTGCGGAGTGAAAGAGAGAAACGTTCCTGCATAAGTGGATGTCACCATCGACGTAAACAAACGCACAAACAAATCGTAAGAGGTAGAATATTTTCAATAATCGCGGCGTTTTAGTTGATTAACAACAGTCACGGTCATAAAATGCAATAGATTTATTGATTTTTTGTTTATGGTACAGGGGGCAAACGAGCAGTCAGAGTCATTTTCATGACTACCTACGCCCATAATAGAGGCTAAATAGATGCACTGCGCTGCCTTCTCCCACATCCATGGGTCACCTATATTTTTTTCTAAGACTTTAGGTCACTTCCAGGTTTTCTAGTTGATTCTATAGATGTCCTTATTGTAGTCAAAATGCGTAGTTTTACTTGCACATCCTAGATCAAGTACATTCTTTCGCCCAATAGATTATGCTTATTTTCTAGTTGTAGTTAGTTACCGCTGCAGACCATCGTAGATGTTTTAAGGGGTAAAATGCTCATAACCAAGTTACTCTATCTGTTTGCCAAATCTCATGAAAATCGATTCAGCAGTTTTGTGTGAAGAAGTAACAAACAAACAAAGAAACATACAAACTTTCGCATTTATAATATTAGTAGGATATCTACAGATAAGTACCCTCCGCGACGACGCGCTCCAATATAACAATTTTTTTTAGTATGTGTACATAGATACATCTATGTGTGTGTTCGTGTGTAAAATTAAATAGCTGCAAGCATCGTACGTATATAAAACAGTAGAAATATGTATAGGTATATAGAAATAATGTATGAAGACTATTGTGACTGTAGTCTGTAGCCTGAATTTACGACATTAAACTCTAGTATACAAGGTTAATAAAAGCGAGAGGCGTTAAATAAATCGTAAAACAGGCCTTTCTGCATCCGCAAGACGCTCCACATCCTTTTTTGCAGTTACAAAAATTCATTTTCAGCAGTTCTTGTGGTGCGGGAGGATCTACAGACTGAAGTGGATTTTATAAACCGTCATTCATGACCCACTCCCAATCCGTTGGATGAATGTTTTTGTTGCCAAGCCAAGTTATTAAACACATGCTCAAATGTGTTATACATATATACATATAAGAACGTTGGTATGTATTCATGCCTACGTTTCCAAAATATAGCCATATTATGTATATATATATACACATTACAATAGTTTTGGGTCTCTATTATACTGCGTACTTTTACATTGCTCCAAATATTCACACTCCGTAATTTTCAACTACTAAGTAGAAAAAAATATGTTAAGTTTTTGGACCATAACTCCTTCAATTTTCATGCTATCACATTGTAAAGGTTATTTAGACAGCATCCTTTTTTTTCAATATATAGTAAAAAACCTTTTTCTAAAACGGTGAAGGGTTAAAGGGCTTAAGAGAGGCTGTGATTGCGCTGCCACGCGCTCTTTAAACAATCATATCTCCGTAAATTTTTATTTGACAGAAAAAAAAAAAAAACGAAATTGTTGGTCAGAAAAATACCAAAACTTTTATTCCCAAACTTTTATACGTATCTGTCATAATTTTTGAGATATTATAAAAAAAAGGTAGTTATTTTAAAAATTTGAATTTTTTTTTCTTAAATCGTGACTTTTTTTTGCAAAATATGAGTTCTGAAGCAGCCAAACTAATACAATCTATTAAACTCTTTATAATAAAATTAATTCTAGGCGGAATACGATTAATTTTAATTTTGGTGGAAATGGCACTTAGAAAACCCATTGATTTAAAAGAAAAAATATTAGATGCTCCTCTCATTTGCAGAAAAAAATCTTCTTAAGGGACTCTCTATATATAGATAAATCTTTGATTATTCGCTTGTATGTTTGTCTGCTTATTTGTCCTTTATTGCCTCAGAAATGGTAGGTGATAGAATATTAAAGCCTATTGCGACTTGCTTTAGATATTCTACCATAAAAGAAGGTTCTGCAGCTTGTATTAGTCGTTTTAAATACTATATAGAATGTACAAAGTTAGTGTCATATGCATCTAATAGAGCAAAGTATATCTCACATTCTAAGCTATGGACAACGATGATATATGGCCGTGTTACTTATTTTACGTTTCACGTTTTTAAGTTACTTATTTTACTTTCCTAGAAATAAGATTAAGCAAGCGTTGCCCGTCCGTTATTAAAGTCCGACAGTACGTGCCAGCTGGTTTCTTCGCAATCAGTCGTTAACCTGACGAGTGGCTTCTTATGCAACTCCACTAATTCACCGAGCCTCGGCCCTCGGCCTCTTGGATGCGGCAAACGTAACGAAATAGATTTTATATATAGATGAAGACAGCCACTACCACCGTATCCATTACGAACACGCTACTGTCTGTACTATACGTCTATCTTATTAAAAGACAAGCTAATTGAAATAGAAAGAACCTATGCCCAGCATTGGATACTAGCAGATTATAGCAAACAGCATAGGGAACGAATTTCTAAGACTATCACGGCAACTGGTGGCAGCAATATTAACATAACCAACATATTTGCGTTTGACGTTTATTAGTAAACGCGGATTCGGCCTTTCTATTTCATATAAAAAATGTTTAAACACTAATGTCCGCATAAATGCAAATACGTTTAGTTTATTTTAGTACAACATATTACGATGTAAAGTAAAATAATCTAAACTTTAAATCTCGGTGTTATTAAGCTATCCTGAGCCGTGACAAGCAGTGACAGCTCGCACAAAGAACCAATATTTTATCTTTAATTTTTAAATTTAAATACATTCACCATAAATGTATATCAAGGGTTTGCTGTCCTTTTCCTATACAATAAGATTTATATTCTATAAGATTGCATGATCAAATTTCAATTAAGAATTTTTTTATATTGATGTTTCAAAACATGCTGAACTTTTGTTTTGTTACAACTGAGGTGGTGCTTTTAGCTCAAATACTGCCAAAAATGATGGCTTTGCTATCGCGTTTCGTCCGGTTTGTGGGCAGCTTGTAGTCTATTTATGGGTACGAGGGTAACATACCTTCACATAAAGACAAAAGGCGTCGATAGTCATTAAAGGGTTCCGATTTGCTCATGAATTGGGTCCCGATGTTACAAAAAAGGTAATAAGGGAAAATTGGAATACTAATTTCATCTGTAGTAATGTCCGTTTTATAGGTAACTTAGGCAACTTTTATAAGCTACTTAGTACATTTAAACAAATAACAACAAACAATAACAAATATAGGCGCATCCATGAATGACGTCATAATATAACAAGTACGCGTAAATTATGATTTTTTGCCACAAGGTTTAAGAAAAGTTATGTTGGATAAAATTCATTCAGGCCACTTAGGTATTAACAAAACTCTCAGCTTGGCTAGTAATACAATTTTCTGGCCGAATATAAGAACTGATATAATCAACAAAATTGAACAATGTCATGTATGTTCCAAATATAAGCCTAATAATGAGGCCCAGATGCCATCGTCCACGTTTACAGCCCAGCAGTGGGAGCAGCGGCCAAGGGTTCCCGGAGATCCGCCATTTATACAAAATAGATCACTCTGCGCTGTTACGTATGGCGACTGACCGACAGTGCTTCTAGACGAATTTCAGCTACAGCTCTCTCCAGAGACGAGTTTCTCTCCGCGATTGTCAAGAGGGTACAGTTTAATAAACATCAAATTGTAGAAGTTAGTTATGTAATGTTCGAAGATATCTGTCCTTAGGGATATCTCAAGTAGCAAAACCTGTTTCTGGGATTCGATCCGCTCACGCACCTTACAACTTTTCGAAAATTTACTACTGTTTGCGGTCCGACCCGGGATTCGAACCCAGGACCTCACGTCTGTGGTTAAACACGCTTACCACTAGACCACGAGGCAGTCCCAGTGTATTATATTATAATGACGACGACCCAGTTGCAGCACAACTTGTGACTCTCTCGTAAGTTATAAGAACTTAATTGTGGATGTCTAGGAACTCCTGCAGTACCTAGAAACTCACAACTAAGTTTTTCGATTTCGCTCACGCTCACTAAACTTAATTAATATAGACCCAGGAAAACTAGCGAATTCTCGATGGTTAACTAGCGCTAACAGGATTCTACGTTTGTATATTGGTACAACTATACCAACATATAATTTGTAAGAACTGACCACTTTTACCATGAAAGTTTACGCACTAAACTGATATAATCGTATTTAAATAGTCTAGGTCCTAACTGTGTACGTAAATAAATAAAAACCACTTTTAATTTATTTCCGTATTTTTCTCAAAGGGTGATAAAAAGGTAACAGTGTTCACTTCGGGAGCAATGCTCTTCTAAGCTCGAGTGAACTACTTTGAATCCCTCTATTCTTTCTATTCTACTTTTCTTTATATTTTTGATTCTTCTATAAAATATTACGCTGTGCTCTGGATTAAAAAATACCCTTTAAAATAGTTCTTCCCTTTGTAAACAATCTATTTTTGTGATATTGTAGATTGCAGTGTGCCAACACGGAGAAAAAAACCAACTAAAATACATTAATTTTTACTAAAATATTAATAAACCCGAGGACAACAAATGCCTTGTTTTAATTATAAATCGATTTTTGTTAATGCAGTTAGTAAATATAGCAAAAAATGGATTTGTAATTTCAACAGTGCGATAATAAATGTAAAGTGATGACGTCATAGACAATTACTTACATGCTAGTTAGTGTCACCAACTCCACGGTAAGTTTATTTATGTAACCGATGGTTAGCTTAACTTGTTTATACTTCGAGATGGATGAAATGGGTGAATAGTTTTTTGGATGTCGTGATTTCTGTATAAACTTGTATTGTTTTATTTATCGTATTTTAAATATAGTTTTGTCAAGTTTATTAAAATTTCTATTATTTTATTAATTAGGAATTTTAATTAAAAAATATATGGTATATTCAATACTTACAGATATAATATTCAATTAATATTTGTATTTAATGTAATGTGTAATTTTAATAACATTATTATACTTGAAATAGTTTATTAAGATAAATTGGAAAAAAATTATTAATGTAATATTTTAATATCTTTATTCTACAAGTAAAAAAAATGTAAAAGATACATTTAAGTGATTTAAGTGTTTGGCCACAAACAAAGCGGTTAAGTGAAAAGCTCTCGCCCTCGTAGCACTTGAACGTAGCGGAAAAATGTAAATGTTTCAAATTCCAATAGGATTTCTATTGGAATTTGGAACCGTTACCGGAGACAACGTCTAAAACAGTGCATTTAACCAGAGGTTATACTGATATAATATATAATATTTGATAAATAATAAATTATAATATTTTAACAAAAACACACACAGCTAAAATATTATACTACTTGTTTCCAATTTTATTTGCAGTACTTATATTATAATAAGTAAAGCAGCATCCTTTTTCTGAACATTGCAAGAAGATTCAATTCATGATTGTGTGATACAATTCTACATATTTCCTCGTAACTGACTTATTATAACATGTTCACCGTTTTTGCACTATATGTATATATAACAATTAAAGTACAACTTTGCCGATGCTTACCCATTTGTCTGCCCATACATAGGTAGGAAATCTACAAATAGGTAACCCCGCATAACTGGACGCTGCGCCCCGACGAAGTATCCAGAGCGGCGTTACAGTACAGTGACACAGTGAAGAATGAGAATGAGAAAACGTCATCGAAACTCTCTGACTGCTTGTTTGCCCCCGTTCCTAAAATAACACGAGCAAAGAGCTCTTTCTCGATTCTGTGACTGTTACTCAAAGAAAGTTTCGTACTCACCTTCGCATCAGCCCCCGTGGGAAAGTTACTACTCGCAATAGCATTCTGTATTGAATTCAGAAATTTCATGAGACCGGTTCTGCTTTAAAAAATAAGCCAGGAGGTCGTACAAGATTAACCAGCAACCTCATAAACATTCTTATTTGAAATGTACAACATATTAATTGAATATCGTAATTATGTAAAATGTTAATAGCATCGTCTTGATTAATTTTTACTTTGTATAGATGATAAGATTTAATATATCCAAATTTACTACTGATAGTGTAGAACATATCGAAAATGGATAAACTTGTAAATTTTAATGAAAAATGAATGCAGGCAAAGGTTCCGAGTCACACTTGACTGGACTTATGTAACTCGGTTTCAGTAAATTAATCGGAACTGTTAACTATCTATATAAAAGATACAGAATATATTTGTATATTTCATTCAAATAGCATTATTTATTTTTATTTTTTATTTTTTTTATAGCATAGGAGGCAAACGAGCAGTTAGGTCACCTGATGTAAAGTGAACACCAACGCCCACAGACATCCGCAACACCAGAGGAGGAAAGAATAAGCTCTTTTCTTGAAGATCCCTAGGTCGTATCAATAAACGACTGGTTATGTTAGGTAAATAATAAAGTTGCATCTAATAACTCGCTAATCTCTGACTCACTATAATCATGGCATTTAAAAACAAATGTGCACTAGTACCGCGCACTATTTTCCTGTCTAGGTACTACTCGGGTAATTTAAATTGTGGGCTCATGCACAAAGACTTTTTTAAAGATCATCACATGATCAAATGTACAGTTTACGATTCTATAAAGAACATACATACATACAAACAGACATCCATTTTTATGTACTTATATAGAGGATGAGGATAGTTGAGCTGATAATTATAATATAATGAGGCACTAAAAGTACGTATAAACTCACTGTTCCTAAGATCAAGTGTTGGTCGAACATTCATCTTATGGGAAGAAATCTCCGTACATAGATATCGGTTGTCTTGGAGTTTATCGAAAGAGGCTTGTATTAAGCAATAGACTGATTAAAGCTGATGGTAATGATGACAATGAAATTGTCTTGCCGTAAATATTAGTAAAGGTTAGCGCCATGCTCTATTACATCCGAATCGGTCTGGCATGAGCGGGGCAGTACTTCTAGCTCACATAATAGCGTCTATAAAGTAGTGGTGAGACGGTGATTGCGATCGCCGTGAAAAATCACTGTGATATTCGTAAACAGCGATCGCTGTAGTGAATGCTCTTTGCGCAAACAGTGATTCAATCACTACATGCTCACAGCGACCGGTGACTGTTATTACGCGTTCGCTGTGATCGCTGGCAGCGCACGGTGATTTTTCACAGCGATTTCTATCGGTCCCCGTTTAAGTCTAGCGCCAATCGTCATGTTTTGACTTACTTGTCGTTTTGTTTTTATTGCTAATTGCAATCAGTTTATTTAGTATATATTTCATTTAGTATATTTTGATTTAGGCGTGTGAAATGTAACTGCTCGCAGTAACTGCTAGCAATAACTAATAATTAATTGGTTTTTAATTAAATAGTAATTTTTTAATAATATACTTTCTATAAAGTATTATTATTTTAAAAACTTTAAGTACCTATTTCTTCATGCTATAAAGTATTTATTTTAAGTTGATGTTTACCTATAGTTTAATAACATAGTGGCTATTTGGGACTTGATGTTTAGAAGCATTGAAAACGTTTGTTTTGGCCTTTTCTATAACACAATTTAATGTTAATAAAATAGATAGGTATAATACTTGTTAGAAAAGATACATGTTTACAGTAAAGGAAATAGAGATATAGACAAGGGACCTTCAAATTGCAATATGAAATATCGTGATCACCGCTGGCGCGGCGCTAATGTAAAGAGTGATTTAAAGAGTGAATAAATCACTGCTACTATTCACGGCGATTTTCTACAACTGCTCAGGGCGATCGCTGCCACTCAAATATCACTCTAAGAGCCCACCTCTACTTTAAAGTGATGGCTACACCTTCGCGCTTGGTACGGTTTGTAAGTAAGTAGCTGGCAACTCGTTATTAGGGATGGGCTAAAAGCAGCAAGGAGGCAAGCAGATCAAAATTGTAATTGATTTTGCGAAAGTTATGAGTATCGGTATTAGAAAATGGCACCGATTGTTCTTTTCTCCATTTTTTTGTAAAAAAAATTACACAGCATTGCATAAATTACTTTATCACCTCATTCCATTTTAAATAGTATCAATAAATAATATAATATAACTTAACAATCAATATTCTTATTGACGATAATATCGTATCTCTGTATTTGGAACTATAATTTAATTAATTAACACTAATTGGTGCGAAAATGAGAAACCGCGACGGATTTTCGCTTACCAATGACAGATTCCAATTTTGAATTTAATATTTTTTATTTATTACAAGACTATTGTGAACCCTGTAGCCAGTCCTCCAACTGAAAATGTACCATTACATCATATTTGTCACATTATTACATAGGTATTTTTGTACTTATTTTGTACATTGAAGTTCTAAAATAAAACTTGGTTAAAATATTCGATGTAATAAAATATCTGTAGTCTTTTTGTTGCTCGTTTTTTGCACGTTTTTACGACCCGAATAATTGTTTTACTGTATTTAGCTGAATAATGGAAATATATATAAATATAGACTAACGTAGTGCGATAAGTCTACAAATATTCACCAAGTTCATTGCATTGCATTTACATTGAATGCAACATTTACTTTGCATTGAATGCAACACTAATATTAAATTTCATCACTCAAAAATTAAACAAACCGGTCTTCTAAAATATTAAATAACGAAAAAGACGAAAAAGCTAGTTTATAGCAGCCTCTACAGCCAGGCTCCATCATTAATGAAACATTAATAATAATAGTAATATGTAATATCTGTAGATTTTACACACCGCACTAGTACTGCCCCGCTCTAAGTACCGTAAGGGCTTGTGTTTGGGCACTAGACAACGAAAATATATCTTTAATTAATTTCACAAATTTTATATATTTAAGATTGTTATTATTGTAATACATGTAATACATATATATATACATCCACGACCTAGGCAGGATCCAAACCCCGAAACATGCTCCGCTTATCCGAACTACATTGCCACTGCTCCAACCGGTCGCCAATTGCCAAGATATTTCATGTGCATTGGCTGTAGAAAAGGGTACTAACTAGCCACACCGCTCCCGAAACGCCTCAACCATTTTTACGTAAATAAATGTTCAATGCTAAATATCTACCTAAGCACCTATATGTATGTTATTATTATACCATTGTTATACCCATATTTTGATGGAATATAACTTACTTCGATAACACTGTGGATTAGAAGTTTACTATAAGTTTTAGTAAATTACAGAGTTAAAAACAAAGCCATTTAAAAAAAACAAAACATATTTCAAATCAAGTGGGATTTGATCACGCGACCACAAATTTGTCATGCAAGGCATCAACTACACCTATATATTGTTATTATTATTACACATAATTCAAATTTCTATTTTAGCCGCGACTTTATCTACGGGAAATACAGAAAGAAGTAATTGACCTCCTTCGGTTTAATGGATACTACACGAAAAGGTCGAGTCCGCCCAAACCAATTTTAACCAAATTCACCGCAGCATTTAAGATAAACTGTGTTTTTGTTTTTGAGCAACTAATTATATTGTCAATTTACGTAGTTGTCGACTTAGTTCGCGTAAATATTTTTTATTTTTAAACAGTAAATTTTTTTATACAAGCTGTAGCGGTTTAAAAATGGTTTTGAAAAATTACAGCGTTTATCGTGAGTGATATTATATTGTACGGTTTACCATACAGCGTATATTGCGTAATATTACGAGTCCAATATCTTCGATGCAAGCCGCTGAATAGTAGTAATTTTACATACAATTATATCTATGTTAAGTATAAATCTGTGAATTATTTATTATAATTAGTGTATCAACAGTCGCTCGTTGTGTTAGGTAATTTCACATCCTACTCTCCTTAAAATGGAACACACAGTTCCTTTACATACACAGTGGAACAATAGTTCCTCCTCATATACTCTGTACAAACATAGGACATCAGTCAAAAAACCAACATCAGTACCGTTCCTTTTTTTTATGATATAGGAGGGCAAACGAGCAGCCGGAGTCATTTTCATTACTACCGACGCCCACAAACATCCACATAGAGGCTATAAAGATGCGCTGCCCTCCTTTCTCCTCCCACCTCCATGGGCCACCGGCTACTTACACACCGCACGAAACTCGTCAGCACAGCTATCACTTTACGCAAGTCTCGTATAAGCGAGAGGTACCTCCCCGGTCGTGCCGGCTCAATTCGACTGCATGCAAGCATGCAGTGTGGCACTACCTCTTACAAAACCTCCTCAAACCCAGTAAAGGGTTTTAATCATAAAGAAATTTAAAAAGCCTTTGTTTTAGATAACAACGTTGCAACGTTTCAAAAATGTTCAACTTTCGGAAGCGTTTATCTCTGAAATCGTTTGGTAATGATCTGAAATCGTTGATCATATATGTATAAAGAATAAAAAAGATGTTGAGAATTTTATGACTTTCATTTGATATGTTCCAGTTAGCTCCTTGAATGCAAAATTTTATGTTTAATTTTAGATCAATCAGGAGTCAATTGAAGTCATAGCATGTCGCCTACAGGCCTCTCTCTGCTAAAGTCGTGTTAGAATTTGCAACGAGATTTGGTTCAATCGAATGAATATAAAATATTTAAAAATTCATCACATCAAAATCATTTTTCCTTCAGAATTATTTGTATTGAAAACAGAATTCTCAAACGATAATATTAAGTTGAAAGGGTCTTTTGAGTTTGTCCATTTCAAGACCCTTCTTACGAACGCGTATAGGTACTAAAAAAGATCAGAGAAAATATCAAACTTTTCAGTCAATGCAGTAAAAATATGTTCATTATGATATTGTTAATTTTGACTCCCGCAAGGTAACCGAAATTTTTCCGTTGACCTAGAATAGGGAAATAAATCAAAAAGAAGCTTGTAAGCTTCTGTGTAATGCATTTAAAGAAATAAAAAAGAAAAAAATGTTTCATGAATATCAGCTCTTTTCAGAAATGGTTATTTTATTTAACACCATTTATTTACAAAATGAGAGACACTCCTTGTACCTATGGTGTGTATGTCATCATCAAAGAAATACAAGCTATGCTATTGCTATTTTATCAACAATCGTGTCTTAGGTTAAATGTCAATTTTTCACTGCCAATCGTAAGGATTGTTTTAGGGCTCCAAATTATCATGGCGTTTAGAGCAAGCTGTACTCTCTAAAACTGACCATAAATTGTAATCCAGCGGATTAAGATCGCGACTAGACGACGGCCAGTCTGCAGCTCTGTTGAAGTCCGAGACGGTCGCTTCCAACCAATACTGCGTGGACCGAGCTTTATGACCCGGTGCCGAGTCTTGCTGGAAGGACCATACTTAGTTATTGAACAGAGTGTTGTTAAGGGGCTTAGCCACCTTTTCAAAAATGGTATCTTGATACACTTGTGCCGATGTTTTGATAACTTTTTCATAAAAATATGGCCCAGTCACTCCTTCATCGCTAACACGCCACTAAACCATCACATCACACGCGCGGATTAGTACCCTCCTCCCAGGCTGTTTCTGTACCATAATTATTGTACATTCATAAATTGTATTGTATTATATCATATACAAATGTACTTGTATTTTTATATTTTTGAATTTTACATCTGATCAAAACATGAGGCCCGCTGAGTTTGTTTCGCCGGTTCTTCTCAGGACAGGGCTAGGGTTGAACCGGTGGTAGATTTAATTGTTGACGTTCAAAAAGTAATTCTTGTAATTCTATTTTGAATAAAAACTTTTCTTTCTTTCTTTCTTTCTTACTGAAGTCGGATAATTTCACCACGTTGCACTCTGTCGACTAATTGGGAAGCTTCCTTAAAGCTTTGAGCATAAATTCGGTCATTTTGTTTGTTAAATAAAATGTTGCTCAATATAAAAAAATTGTCCTCCGTAAACAAAATTTTTCGGTGACTTCCCTTTGAGTACCGCTTCAATAGTTGTTTCGATTTTACCTCTCTATTCAACTTTAATTTATCAGTTAAGAAATAACCAGTGCGTCTCTTATAAGCTGCAAGTCCTAAGTCATCTCTTAAAATATAGTTCTACATACATGACATGGTTCTAGGTGCTATCCTTATTTCGTGACATAAAATCTTTTGTTTACGGACAGAATTTTTTCCCTTACTGCTTTGACCACCTTTTTCGTACGAACACTACGTGGACGGCCAGATCTTTTTTTGTCACAGACAGAGGAAGTATCTATTAATAGCCCGGTATACAAACATTTGACTAATACCAAGTGTATGGAGAGTTTTAAAAATTGCATTTGGCTCCATATATACTTTGTGTAATGCAATCAGAGCGATTAGGTATGTTCTCTTTATCACCCCACTCCATTTTAATATCGCAAAATAACGTACAATGTATTGGCGCCAAAATGAGAAAACAAAACGAACAATCGTTTAAAAATGACACTATTCCAAATTGAAATGTAATATTTTTTTAATTTTTAATTGTAACAGTCTTTATGGCCAAATAAGTTCAAGAACGTTTCCAATAGTTATATTGTGTATGATAGTCGACGTTCTTTATCACATCTATATAGTATTCGCTCTTTCTTTAGTCAGAAAATCAAATCACCAAACAGCTATCTCCTAACAAAGTAATCGGACCGATTCCACCAAATAACCGATACTTGCTTATGAACCAGTACCAGTTTACCTTCCTAGGCCTCGGACCTGTTTGATAAAATAACACATAACATATAGTAGGTACATAATTTGAATTACAAATTTTATAGACCATCAAAAGGAGTCTATATATAAAGTTCGTATATTTGCATATCTGTCACCATGAGAATTTGATTGCACAATGTGGCTAGTGACAAATATTATACAATCGCACCACAATATATTCAGCCAAATTAAATCCACATCTACCGCGCCAAATTCGTACCCGACCACAAATATTGACGCGACTAATTTTAAATGGTTTTGTTTATTTGCGTTTGATTGCGATCCTATGGCATCTGCGAGAGTTTCGTAATAAATGACAAATCTCATTTATATTGAATTCATCAGCAGATGAAATCAAATGTCGATAAAGTATCCAATGTGTGTTCGATTTATAAAAAAATTGTACATTCAGATGATCACAACGAAGATCATAATGAAAATAAAAGTAATCATCACTTAATAATAAATCTTCTTTAACGGGTTTTATCGTGGTTTATTTAATTATTTAACAAGCTCGACGCTGTTATTCATTTAATCCATTTATTTCTACATCAAAAAATATAGTTTACCAAATACAGGAAAGAATAAAACAATTTTGATACAGAGAAACAGACTGTGTCCACTGTGCCGTTGGTGAGACAAAGCAATGGTTTTTATAGTCTGTCCCTTAAATAACCTACTACTTAAAAAACTACTTAAAAAACTATCTTCTAAAATGTGGGGCTTGTTAAATTATTAAATAAATCGCGATAAAATCCGCTAAAATGTTATGATAAATCATTACGCTAAGATTTATAATATCTTGTCGCAATTATCAAAAATATAAAGTAAGCATAGAAAATGAGTTGCCAATGCTACAGAAATATATATTATTAACATAGATTTTGTAAACTCGGACGTCGGATTTAGTTTGAATATACATTATAATAGTAGTTGTAAGAAAGGAAATAAATATATAAATAAATTATTTGGAGTTAAGTTCCTATGAATCAATTTTCATTTAAGGCGCCCGGTATGGAAATTTTATCTGGAGTTGCAATTCGGCAAAGTGTTACGCTCGTCGGCATAACATATTTTGCGCACCTTCATTATTGTTATCATTGAAAGTTTACAGTAATAAAAAGGATCTGTAGGATGGACATAAGAGGCAGCCATGTGAGGAACAAAATTTAAAAGTTTTATCAGCTTGTGTCTTTAATGCAATGCAACAATTATTATTTGATCATAGGAACCTAAATACCAGTTCTAAATAATCATGTTCTATGAACTTACAACAACACATAAAAAACCTACACTTTACAAACTGTCCAGAAGATAAAAAGAAAAAAAAAATTGTGTCCAATGTCGAAATAAGAATCAATAAAATTAATTAGAGATTGCAAGCCCAGCTGCTACCGACAACTTTACTAATGTTGGTACAATGCCGTATTGCATTGCAGTGGACAGAACAGAAATGCTTTCTATTTACTACAAGCAACTAGTGGTAAGCAAGTTTAACCACAGATATCAGATCCCGGTTTCTATTTCTAATAACAGTTCCAAGACAGGAAGTTGACAGTGTTATACCCCCGTTACTTGGACAGTACGTAAAGCCGTTAATATTAAGCCTGAATCTGCTCCTGTTGAACTGCCACCCCATTGTATAATGAGAAGGAGTGCAATTGACCTGAGTATCTGGCTAATCTCTATAGAAATTGACGCCATACACGAAATTTAAAGCTTAAAAAGCTAATTTAAACTTTAAAGCTTAAATATAAAGTTCAATGTATCCTCAATATAACTACTACTCCATATACATAACACTCTTCATATAAACACAACGGTAACGAAGATTTAACACCACCTTCTGTCAGTGCCAGATCAATCTAATCATCGCACTCAGTCTTGATCTTCCCCAGAACCTACATCCGTCCACATTCGCACCACACAAATGCTTCTAAATAAATATTTTCAATTTGCTAACTAAAAGACAGTTCATTAGTCTTCTGGGATTATATTGTAGAAAGGTAACATTACATAAAATAACTCTGATATAACTGGTACGTTCAGTTTCTATCTATTACGAGTATTTTTAATGTAAATTACTTAAATCACTTAAGTCATACTTAGATATTTTTATATATATAAATATATTACATATTATCCAAAATGTATTGAAAACTATTGAAAGCATATTGAAGGTAAATATTTAGGATCCCATTTTTTTAATCTGTGTCATAATTTTGCATTGGAGCAGTTTGTATAAAAAAAAACTAAATAACTCTTCTGGGTCAGTGACCCCATGTGAGTCTTGGCCTCCGAAACCAGAGTACACCACCTAGTGCGATCTTGCGCAATTTCCCGCCAATTGTTGGCTTGGATCTCACGCCCAGGTCTACGTCCAGTTAGTCGACTCAGATACACAAATACTAGAGTGAGCAAAATGTCTGTAAGGGTTGGCGGCGAGCTTAGCGACGAATTCTCCGTAACTACAGACCATAAACAGCGTGACGGCCTGTCACCTATGCTTTTCATTTTGGTTTTAGAGCATATCATCAGATAAGTGAAGACTCTTGACTTCAATGGAAAGCATTTGGTGGTAGGCTAACTGACGATGTGGCCCTGTTAGGAGAACGCTCTAGTGATGTTGCTGAAGCCGCTAAAGTGCTAGAAGAGCAGACAAAAAAGGTTGGTCAACGATTAATTGTCACAAGACCGAGTATCTTCACATGAAGCGATACAAGAGTACTCGTAATCGCGACCTAAGGTAAAACCTCAAACTTGTTTGAGACTTTCGCGTTTGTTACACATAATATTGTAATTACGTTACGGGTTTTAACACAATAAGACATTTATTAAAGGTATTAGTCAAAACATGTACTTTCGCTCGATGTTTCGATTGGGTCACCAGCCGTGGTCACGAGCCGACTGATGCGAAGTGATGACAGCTGCTGTGACGTGAAATTGAAGCAAAGTTTTAACACTAACCCCATTATAAATAGGAAATAGGTGCATCTAGCCTCACTTTGACTGATTCATGTGGTATAATCGAGTCGAACTTCGAGCAAAGGTATATTTTTGCCTAGTACCTTTAAGAGTGTCTTATCGTGTAAAAATCCGTAAAGTAACTACAAAACCTCAATGTTAGAAATACCAAATACAAGGAAGTGGCCAAATTCAAATACTTCGACTGCACTATAACATGCTATAACTGACACAAACACACGCAACGAAGAAATACAGATACGATTACGATTCACAACACCTTGCGGTGTAGTGCGGCCCTGCAAGACGTCTTAGTGTCGAAGCTCTAAAATTACTGGACCTATTTTAACCTTTTTTTCACTAATATAAAACTACATTATCAGGACGACCGTCGGCTATTTTTAGTACCATTAAATAATTGAGTGAACGCGTATCTATTAGTAAGTTTGTACGTATTAAAGTAACTAAATCTTTGAATTACATTTTAATCAACATCCAGATGTCTAATTCGTTTGAATGCATAGGAAAAATCGATGACAGTACAATAATTTAATACTTAACTGTGGACGATGGTATTACCTTCGTAAAGTCCATCCCATATGAGGTTTTTTGCGTCACAAGATTTTTTATGTTATTCTTGAGTCTAGACTACAATCTATACCTATCCATCCATATCCGTTAATTAGGTAGTTTTTGCGTGAAATAATAACAAATATATCAAACTTTAACAACATATCTACGTAATAATTCACCGTCATTATCTAATAGTAATCCTTCTACGTAAGCATGTTTATAGTTTTTTAATCTATATTTTATTCGTTTTTATTCACGTTTGTATCATCTAAATCAAGTGCATAAATAAAATAAAGGTCTTCGTATTAAAAGCGATAGTACAGTTGTCATTTTACGCCGGTATCGTGTACGGCGTAAGTAAGAGGTACCTCCCGGGTCGTGCCGGCCCCATATGGCTACAATGCAGCATGGCATTACTCAATGGCTGCCAATTTTATTTTCAATATGTTTGGATAAATGAGAACATAGATAAATTACAACAAAAACAAAATATTGATTTTGTATATTAAAACCATTATTTAAACTGTGTTATTGAATGATGAAAAGAAAATCCCATCTTAAACATTCTGTAAAAAAAACTAGCCAAATATTGATGGAGCTGTTTGTTTATCTCTAAAAAGTGATGAAATGAAGACAAAGTCGTACCAAGTCTAAGGTTCCTTACCTACTGCGATTTCTTTATTATTATAGTTAATATTGTGTGACTTGGCCGTTGACTTGTACCCATTAACGTACAAAAAATGTTGAGTCTCAAGTCTTATGTCTCTGTTGTCTAATTTTAAGTATGTGATTATAGCTTACTGAATGACAAAAATGTCTGTCGTCTGGTCTTATCCAGAGGTTCTCAAATAGTAATCACTCAAGTAAAGAATAGTACGGCTGTGTTTGCTTCGCGCTCGACTCGCCAGGAACACTGCCGTGCCCACTGATAAATCTCCCTGAGAAGTCCTTCAATTTAATACAATTAAAAGAATTTTATACCTCATCTGCCGCATGTCAGAGGATCTCTGGGCACAAGAATACCCGGTGTCCACAAAGCAGACCCCTTCGGCGATGGCGAGATGAGCTTCTACTTGGACTTCTTCAGAAAAGATTGGCCATGTCTACCACATGCTAGAAAGATGTGGAAAGAGAGTAGAGAGGCCTTTGCCCAGCAGCGTATTATTCCGATAGTTTCATGGAATATAAACTAGTACGAGTACATAGTAGTCACTGGACTCCTAAACGACAGGTTCTATTTTGACGTGTGTTGTAAAGTAGGGTAAAGTAACTGGTTGACAATTCGGCATCGATCGACATCGACATTGTTACACGTTACATTGACGACATATTCTCCTATGATGACAAGACAACGTCTGTCGACCAGCTAGTCTGAATATAAATCTAACGTCTTATTATTCCTTCATCTTCTCCGAGAACATCAACAAAAATATTAAATCATCCTATGATTTAATTATTAAGAATTAAAACAATAATCCTAAATTGAACAAAATATCTTGCAAATGAAACAACAAAATATTTTATAGCCCATTCATATAAAACCCCTAGACCGTTTTAAGCAGTATACTAGGGCGGTTTTGCAATTCCGTGACTTTATGACTGAATAGAATCTTTATTATATTTTTTTAAGTAATTTCGTTCAAAGCTAAAACCATTTTATATCTCTATGGCTAAAGCCCAGTCATTTTTATAATTTGACGGATAAGTCTCCATATATATATATATATATATTTCTCTCTCTCTGTCTCATTTTATGATATGGGGGCAAACTAGCAGTCGGAGCCATTTTCATAACTACCAACGCCCATAGACATCCGCATAGAGGCTATACAGATGCGCCGCCCTCCATTCTCCTCTCATCTCCGTGGGCCACCTACACACCGCAGAAACGGGATAGCACAGCTGTTACTTTACGCCGGTCTCGTATAAGTGAGAGGTACCTCCCCGGTCGTGGCAGCCCTCTTCAGCTGCATGCAAGCATGCAGTGTGGCACTACCTCTTACTAATAATGCTATGTTTGTTTAATGAGAAAACAAACAACTAACTTACTTGACCACTTAAAAAGGAATGTAATCAGTCAGTGAACTAAGCTAAAAGTAGCATAAAAATATTTTCTTACAAAGCTGCATTTCTTTGTCTCCAGTGATGATCTAGTGGCTTGCATGTTACCTGTATAACGAGTTCTTACGAGCCATCCGGAAAGTAGGTTATCGCATCTCTGATTTTATCACAGTGACAGGGAACGTCGTTGACTCTGACAATGACAGCTGACGTTCACTTGACACAACAGTGTGAAGTGAGGCGCTAAATCCAAAATGGCGGCATTGCTTTACATTTGAGAGTTCGTACTACAACGAGCACTAGACATACGAGCTCAGCGAGATTGATTGTTATGTTAAAACAATAGGCCTTGATTGTTTTAAAATCTATACAATATGTGCAATAATTAACGTTGTAAAGTAAAAAAAATCTAGTCTTCTTCGATTACTTTACTTAGTTAAATACTTATATGATAACTTCGTCAATCAGTTATGAAATGTAATACTCAAAAATTTGCAGTTCTTAAAGCCGGTTTCACAGGTTTCAATAATTATTGTAGATAATAATTACCCTGTTTAAGGTAAATAATAAATTAAGTGTCAAATTAATTAAAATCTCAGGTTTTAATATCTCCAACGTCCCGCAGAGTTACAGACTGTGGAGACATCCCTCCGGGGATAGAGGCAGACAAATAAAGTCTAACATATAAAGAAGACAATTCGAACGGATATTGGTCTCTAATTAGAAGATGAAAATTACAATTAATAAAATATAAAACTACTGTCAATAACAATAGGTTTTTGTTGCTACAGAGAGTTAATAAGTAAATAAATAGGTACATAAATTATTAATGGGCTATTTTCAGTATTAAAAATAAAAGGTTATTGGATGTACCTAATCTTTAAATGATAGGTATATTCTTAAAGACATATGTAATGAAATAATTTCTAAATAACATCAATATTTTATATTAAAATCTATTTTTAAAAATATTTATTTTTATTCATGTCACGTGACACGAAACGACGTGAAATTGATGATGACGTAAAACGTGCATGCTGTTCTGAAATCTACTGATAGTACCTTAAAATGTAACTTTTTTTCTGTATTCTGTAATATGCACAATAAAGTATATTTCATTCATTCATTCATAACTAGCCACTTGTCAAATTTCTAGCTCATCTCATGGAATTGACAACTAACAACAACTACAAAAAGATCTAAATAGTAGGTACTGGCAGTAATTTTCGGAACGCTAAGAAAGCTTTCGGAACGTCCTAAGACGCCCTTTTGCTT
>LUGF01057390.1:67829-109464 GCA_001625245.1 Calycopis cecrops | reverse complement strand
AAACGGACGTGGCAGTTAAGGCGAGATTTGAGCAGTAATATTAATCTTCTGTATATAAATATCCGAGTTTGTTTGTTTGTTTATTTGTCCTTTATGGGCTCAAAATGGTGGTGGAGTTGTGGAGCACTAACGTTTATAGCAGCTTTCAGCATGAGGTAGTGCCACGCTTCATGCAGCCGAACTGGGCCGGCACGACCGGGGAAGTACCTCTGGAATGTGTCTCCTGAACGGAGTGACTGAATATGCTGAAGTATTGCAGTTTTGGTATTTTAATTATTTGTAAATTAATATTTAAAGAATAAAAAATATGTCGAAGTATATAATATTTTTATTTTTATATTATTAGTAAAACTAACTATTATTAGTAACTTTTATTTATTAGTAAATAATATTTTGTAATTAATAATGATAACAAAATAAATGATCTGAAAAATAATTTTGTATGTTTCTCATTATAAAGACCAATTTCAGCTCAAAGTAGAAGTAAATATTAAACATCAAAGTATTGCTCATAAGATTTCACAAAGTCTTATTTCTAAAAGTGTGAAATCAAAAGGGCATATTTCTAGAAGCGACAAATCAAAAGGTCGTATTTCTTGCTTGTCCGATCAATAAGTCATATTTCTGTACTAATTATTAAATTTAAAAAAGTTATGGTCATTGAGTTATATGTACTAATAATAACTCAATGGTTATGGTGTATTTTTTTTAATTTTTTTAAATGCATTTAATATTGTAGTCTTAATCTTCACAATGAGGTTACATTAAATAAAATTTTAGCATTTTTATAATAGGAACTATATGTTTTTATCACTAGTTAGGCGTCGCCATCAACGAGATTAAATTTTTCTGTTCAAAATTATTCACAATATAGTTGATTCACCATATCTAATATCTAATATATATTTTAATTGTCCAAGATTATGCGCAAGAAAATCTACTCTCTTTTATGTGCCAAAATGTAAAAGCAGTTACTTTAAAAATGCATTTATAAGTAGAGCTTGCTTCACATCTAATAAATGTTGTAACTCAGTCGACATTTTTAATTTAAATATTGTTAAATATAAGCAAGAAATCTCAAAAATTTATATTTAAATGTATGTATTCAAATCTAAATTAATTTAATTTGTTATTATTTTTTTTTATGTTGCTAGGAATTTAATATGTATCAATGATTAGTGGAAACTTTATTGATGTATGTGTTAGATGTATTTTTTGTCATTTAAGTATTGTTTACATTGTATGTTTCCCAAATAACAATAAAATAAAATAAATAAATAAATCACTTTTTGTAAAGTTTGTTTATCATAGAAATACGACCTTTTGAACAGATACTCCTCAATTGATCCTTAAAGTTTCAAAAGTAGGGTTTGCTGTAATGAAATTTAATTTGTTTTTAGTATATCAAATTTCGTAATAAATATTCAGATAAAAAAGTAACTCAATATTTATTATGTAATTATAAGATTTAAAAATTATAAGGATAAAGAACTTACTGAAGACTTTTATCTCTAAGCTTTGTGGTATTGGTGACAAAAACACCTGACGAAGTTTTCCCTGCAGTTAGGTGGAGTAACGATAGTCGCAGTGGCTGACACTGTCTGGTGACGAGTGCTGAAGACCAGGCTCAGTGGTGAGTATTCGGGCAGGCCTACGTCCTGCAGTGGACGAAAACTGGTTGATGATGATAATTACGATGATAAGGTTCAAAGTTGATCTTACTTCTAATCATTTGCAAGCCTCTAATGGTTGTGAAACATGTTCTCGATATTTATTTATTGTTATCAATTTTATAATGTTTGTTGCAAATGAATAATTAATAATCCTACTAATATTATAAATGCGAAAGTTCGATCGGGATCGAAAGTTACGCGGGTGAAATCGCGGGGCGCAGCTAGTATAAAAATAATAATCAAGTTGACCACAAAGAAATGCAGTAACAGTAAACAGGGCATCACCTGATGGTAAGTGAGGATTGTTACTCTACCAGGTCTCATTCTCTTCTACTCATTTTGAACTCCATCTATTTTAAGAGTAAAATTGTTTTGTTTGTTTGTGTTGAATAGGCTCCAAAGCTACTGGACCAAATTCAACCATTCTTTTACTGATAGGAAGCTGCATTATCAGGACAGGCCACTTTTTATTGCGATTGAATAATTTTTATTTTTATATATATCATATGTATGTATATAAAGTAATACCAAAGCTAGGGCTGAATTTGAAACGGTTCTTCATTGTATTATCCGCCATGAAATATGGATCTCGTAGTATTTTTCCTTGTTTGCCAGCCTCTGCGCTATCACAAGTCAAATATAAATCATCCCACGACGGCTTCTTTGGCGCCACCTATTGGCACTAAACCAAGACCACTGCAGTTATGCTATACAGGTCATAGGGCTGACCTTTTTATCTTGACGCAGGGGAATACATTTACGTATGATACCCGTGGAGCTCGAGTGGCCCTTAGACCTAACTCAGACTCTACACTTAGTGCATTACAGACTAAGCCCCTGCCTAGCCTTTAGCCTTCAGCCGCTATAACTAGAAGGTCCCGAATCCGCAGGCAACAGGATTCCTCCATGCTGGTCTCAGTGAACTCCTTGAAGAGTATCCGGCTGCCTCTGAACATTCCCTACTACGTCGTCGGGGGTCGGCTCCTGATCCCCGGCCTCAGTACTTCAAAGAAGCACGCCACCAATGGTCCAAAATCGGATCCACCAGTCGACTCAATCCACGCCGCCGCCGTCTACTTTAACTCTACATAAACTAGTAAGATCAAGCTTAAAATGTACAGAGTATTATGGAGAAATCTAGCGTGTAGGGATCGTGATATGTGGTACTCTATTCTCTCTACTACTCCGACAGAACTGGCGTGGAGATGTGTTGTTATTGTTCTAAAATGTACAGAGTATTATGGAGAAATCTAGCGTGTAGGGGCCGTGCTATGTGGTACTCTATTCTCTCTACTACTCCGACAGAACTGGCGTGGAGATGTGTTGTTATTGTTGTAAAATGTACAGAGTATTATGGAGAAATCTAGCGTGTAGGAGCGGTGATATGTGGTACTCTATTTTCTCTACTACTCCGACAGAACTGGCGTGGAGATGTGTTGTTATTGTTGTAAAATGTACAGAGTATTATGGAGAAATCTAGCGTATAGGGGCCGTGATATATGGTACTCTATTCTCTCTACTACTCCGACAGAAATGGCGTGGAGATGTGTTGTTATTGTTGTAAAATGTACAGAGTATTATGGAGAAATCTAGCGTGTAAGGGCCGTGATATGTGGTACCCTATACTCTCTACTACTCCGAAAGAACTGTCGTGGAGATGTGTTGTTATTGTTGTTCATGACTAAAATCTAAATTCAAAATTTTATATAACATCATCATCATCTTTAGTATTTACTATAAAAATACAGTCAGATAATTACGGGGCACATCTACTTATCTTATCTTTATTTATCTATGTACATGGCCTATAGAAGTGGAAGGAGAAAGGAGGGCAGCGCATCTGTGCAGTTTGTATATGGTGTCGGTAGTCATGAAAATTGCTCCGACTGCTCTTTTGCCCACCATTACCAAAAAAATAATAAAACTGTAGAAAACGTCATTTTGTCTGTGTCTTGTGCGGCTTTCACGCAAAAACTACTGGACGGATTTTAATGAAAGTCTTTTTGTTATATGGGTGTTAGTCCTCGGTAACATTTAGGCTGTAATTTATCAATAAATATAACGAAAAATTTCAGCACACGTTTTAATCATCATAATGTTATTGATTTTTGATGTCACATTAATTGATGATGATCAATTTTATCAGATCTTCTCGTCAGTTCCCTAATGGATTAAGGGGGCATCATCAAATATTTCTTCGCAATAAAACACAACATAATTTTTTGGCGCAAAGGGCCGTAAAACTAAAAAGGACACCTTATCCTCCGTTGTAGTGATTTTAGCCACGGTCTTTTAATGATTATTACATTTTCATGAGGTATATTCCTTATACTGTGCTTTAGTTACCTATGCGATGGGTACACTGACGCAACACAACTTCATCTCACGCAATACTTCTTTGTGTCTGCCGCCTTCGGTATTTCCGGACCAATGCGACCTAGATCACTAAGTCGCATCGGTTCAAGAAGAGAGCCTACTCTCGTCTTAAAGGTTGGCAATGCAACTGCAAAACCCCTGGTGTTGTAACTGTCTGTGGGTGTTGGGTGGCAATTACCTTCATCCCGGTGACCCGACTGCTCGTTTGCCCCTTATACATTAAAAAAACGTTTCTGTTTTGTATTTTTTTCTGATAACCAATCAGGTGATGTAAGTTCCCTGCCAAAGCATATTATATTCTCCGTTTATCGTCAGCAATAATTTAATTTTTAATTAATAATATGTCAAATCGAATACAACAATCGAGCAAGTCAAGTCAGCTCATTTTCATAGCTATGCAGGGATAACAGTGTCTTTCACAACGAAAATACTACGTAATTATTTACTAAATAATTCAGGCAAGATATTAATTGCCTCGTAAAAAATGTATTTTGAAAACCATAATAAAATTACCAATATACACTATTTTGAGTTCAATTGGACTTTACAAATACATACAATATTCGTAAAATGATATTGAGCGTAAAATAATTTATCTGCATTACGAGAGCTTATTGCATTAATGAATTCAATACAATACGAAAAACTCGTCGCGTTTAAGGACATTAAAAGGCTCAATGCAGCTGATCAATAACAGACTGATCGATACCACCGATAGCATACAACCTACTTACCATTTATAAGTTTATTCGTTTCATTTAGAAGTTTGTTCGTGTAACTGTCAAGTATGTTATAATTAATAATTAAAAAGCATTCTGTTCCAGATTTAAATATATTTCCATATTTAAATTTCAGCTGCTCTATTTTTAAAATAAAATTCGTATTTCGTCCTTCACAATAATCATGGATGTACATTGTAACAAATAACAATGAAAAAGGCGTGACTATTGTAGCTTAAAAATATAATTCAAAAGCTTTATTATAAGCCGGGCTTTTGTGCGTTCCCAACTATATTGCTAAGTGATAACTTGACACTTCCTCGTACCTCGTATACATAAAAGTTCGTTTATGATATGATAAATAATTTTCACGACGTCCGCCTAAATATTAAGCGACACAAGCACGTGAGCGTGGCGCGGCATAGCGACAATGCGTGCAAATGTTCGATGGACGGAAAGGGGTGGCGTGAGGTCACGCCTGCTCGGGTAGGACGGCGGGCGCCGGGCGCCGCTGAGACTCCGCCGGAGTCGACGCGCGCACAGCGACCTCTTGCGTGCGCCGCAGAACGCGCCGCGTAGTCCAGTAACCACGCTGCGGTCCCTGCCTCTCGCACTGCCATCGAATTGTTATCTAAATATCCGTTCCAGGGGCCTCGCCTCTCGCGAACCGTGATTTATCATTTTGTCCGCAACACTGGATTGCTGCTCTAGTTTATCATCGTACACGTAAAGTGCTTGCTTGATCGATCGACTGCGAAAGCAAAAACTGTTAAAATCCATTTGGCGGTCGTGTTTTGCCTTTTGTTGCGCTATACCATAACATTCGAGCTTTAAAAGTGGCCGTAAAGCTTAGGCGTATATTAAGTATTGAGTGGTGCCGTCCTGTGCTTAGTTCATACGGTGTTCAGTGCGACTACACTTGAGAGGTGTTTTTGGCGTTATTTTCGTTGCGAGCTTTAGCGATCCTTGTACCATTTGTTTTCTATTTTATTTGCTATTATTGTGACAAAACGCGATCCATGCTTGGAGTTATGACTACCATGGTATGGTTTCTTTGTCTACGTTACGTACATAATTATTATTGTTAGTAAAGGAAGGTAGTTTGTTCATTGCGTTAAATATATGCAATCATTCACATATTGTTTGCTTGTAATAAACAGACCATGTTTATTTAATGCTAATATTGAATACTTTGCATAACGTTTATGCAGTTTATAGTATCGCTTTATGTAGACTCTTAATGCATTCATCGTATCTGTAGTCTTCACTGGTCTATAATATTCTAGACGACGAAAAACTATAAAAGAAAACTCACTGGCTTTGCTTAACAAGCTTAACCACTTCAATAAAAAAATAGAAGAAAATTCTATTCACATTTTATAACACAATGGCTTAATAGCATTTTGTTGATAAGAATGTTCTTATGGCATGCGTCTGTAAAGAAATGTACTTGATTCTATTGTAAAATGCAGCCACTCCCATATTTATGAGAGGGCTTCGCACAACTATCATTGAGATTAAAGCAAACTAAAAAAAGTAGTCTCATTCAGTTTATCTTTGATCTTTAAACGTAAGATTACGTTCATTGGCGACAAAAACGTTCTTTTGTATATGTTATTTTATATATTATTATTATTTAAGTGCTTTAAGATTTAAAAATTCATTTGTTTACAAGTCTTTAGTTTAGTTTATTTATTTAGTAGTATAATCTCAGTATTCGTGTATGTAGTTCACATATTTTCTTGTAAACATATTCTTGCAAAGCCCATTCAACTTATGTATAGTCGTGCATTATTATGAAATTTTTAACACTGCAAATCTTGTACGTGGTTATATAACTTTTCTCTCCGACATTTCCTACGTCATTCAATGTTCCATTTATTTGTCTTAAATTTTTCCCTTACCCTCAGTAAACTCTTAAAAAGTATCTCATACAAACCAGTGTTTTCGGAGAACAAAATAATTTCAGACTTCAATAACTGAATTAAACTTGTTTTTCCATTCCTTCCACGATGTTTACCTTTGAAGTAAACATCTAAGTCTTTACGTAAGGAATGTTCTTAAGAAAGAAAAATCTTTCATTACATAACCTACATTTAATAAAGAAGTTAACGTTATTATATGTCGTCCGCGGTGCAATGATGTCGTAAACATATTGAGACTGGTAATATCTTGGAGAGAAAATGTGAACGTTAAGCAGGCGTAAACAGCGATGAATAGGCCTACCAGCCGTTGAAACTGTTGAATAAGGCCTGGCCTCGTTTACTTTCCACTCTCACGTGACCCTTATGTACAAGCACAACCACTACTTAGTTTTACATTACATTTACCACTAATAACGTTCATTTTATACCTCAAGTTATATAATCAAGTTTCTCCCTAAGTACCGAGCCTCAAATGTCATCACATAGTCTTCCTTATTAGTAGGCACCTTAATTACGCTGCCTTAAATAATAAATTGCCAATTATGTGCCACAAACATGTCTTCATTCTGTATATATCATTACGATATTATTCGATGAAACCCATTTACAACGTTCAATAAAAGTATCATGTAACGTTCTAATCAATATATGGAAAGTAAATTTTGGTAAATAAAAATATAGTAAAGCTAATTACCATAAAATTGTCGTTAATTTTATGGCATCACGTGTATTATACCGTAGTTAAAACTTTAGGTCTCATAATTTTACAATGAAAACACCACACCTAAAGCTTTTAAATCGTACGTATACATATTTTATGGTGGAGGGCCGTCGTACTCGCTCCCTTTGTCTGTGTAGACTCGGCGGCGGCGACTGCCGCCTTCACAGTCAACGTGGAGCCAAAACGTATATTATTTCTGGCCTCCTTTTTAATGTGTTCGAGTCACGCAGAACACAAGCGAAGTAGCCGATAAATGTATGCACGGTCCAAGGCTGCTGGCGAGTAGCTCTCGAGCGCAGCTTCAGATGCACTCGAGCGTCTAGATCTTATAATGAGTAGTTTATCGACGATGATTGATAATGACACTTTACGTAACTAACTTCTCGTCTAAATATACACTGCATTTCATTTTACATTTGTTTTTTTAATCAGTATTCGATAATTATAATCAAACATCTTTATGAAAAATATAATAAGAGACAAATTTTATTTAATCCCGATCGAATTGTCTTTCTTGATAATTTAAGCAGTTAACAAAGCAATTAAAAAAACTAGGTGAATCTTCTATTATAGATATATCTAAACTAGAAACATTTTTATCATTGAATTGATAAACGACTAAAAATATCCCGCTTTATATTTAAATCATGAATCAAGAATTTTACTTTCATGGATATAGCCTTAAAACTGTAGAATTATTTCATATTTAGATATAAATTAAGAAATTCAAAATAACTTTATAACATCCCGAAAACATTTGATTATTATTTCTTTTTTTTTTACATCACGTTAGAGAAACGTAGATACGACTTACGATATTAAAATGAAGGCAATAAAGATCTCCCGATAGTTAAACAAATTGTTTCATCGTTCGAAATCAATGTTTTTTTATAAATTATGATACAGTCTTTATAGCCTTTCCATTTCATATAGGTACTTCCTATTATTAAGAAGTAAATATTACGTCAAACAAAACCATACCATAGTATTTATCAAGTTTTGTCATAATATAAGTTGACCAGTTTAAAATCGGTGTAGTTTCGGGATCGGAGGTAGTGGAGAACCGAGCATCTATGCAAAACACGGCAATCGCTCTCCTGGAGTCGGCGTCGGCCTACGAGAGAGCCGTGCTGGAATGTGAGCACCTGGAGGCGTCGGAGCACGGCGGGTTTCGGTGAGAGCGTTGGCGCGGCAGCGGCATGGAGGAGCGCGGGCCTCCCGAAGTGCCGTTGATCGTGACGCCGCCGTGCGCCGGGCCCTGCGCGACGGGCCGGCGGGCCGTGTCCGCGCGCGGCTCCCGCGACGACCCACCCTCCACCTGGCGCTCCTCGGTGCGTGTACGCGACACCAGTTTCCGCGGCTCGCGCAAAAGCGTCGTACGCCTTGAACCACCATGTAATGGCCTCAACGGGTTGCCCGCCATCGGCAAGGAGGTACCGTATCTCTGGCTGACTAGACAGATTGGGTTCATTTATTATTTTTGGCTTTCGTGCAAATTTGTTTGTCACAAAGCTTCAGCTTGTCGTGTGTCGATGTTTTTATTTTGCTGCAAAAACATAACTTGTGAATATGTGAGCCAACGTAAAGGGCAATCCCGGCAATCTCGGGCCAATTGTATATCAGTATATGTTGAAAATTATATGTTGCCTTGCTCTTTAACGAAGGTTATATTATTTAATTCTGTATATATATATATATATATGTATATTATCATTACATATTTTAAAAGGGTATGCAGTTCATGTTTTCAATCAATTTTTTATCCTAAATGTTTTCTCCATAAACAAAGACAGCCACATAATTAACTAAGAACACGAAGAGGTAATGTCGAAGGTTACATAGTAGTAGTTGGCTACTGCTATTGATGTCGTAATTTCTTGCAGTGCGAAGGTGAAGGATGCCTCAGAGCGGATCGATACGTTATCTTGTCGATCTAAAGCGTTTCTACAGATAGTGTTCTAGTTTTTTCAATGCAAAAATATATTTAGTACTCTAGTCTTAACTTAACCCTCTTAGTTTGTAATAATTATTCGAAATAACAATACCAGATATAACAATATAAACATGTAGAGACTTGTGCATTAGGAACATTTCATAGATTATTTCAAAATTATGTATACTACATTATAAACACATTATGTATACTACAATATAAAGTATATATTACTGTATTAAATTACGTGCTGAAGCTGAGTCCCTGACCTAAAGTCCCTAACAATAAAGTCGATTCTAAGACATTTCACGACCCTGACTGAATTTCAAGCAGAATTTAGCGATATATTGCCAAATTCGCAAAAAGAAAAGGAAACGACAAAAGCCATCAAACCGTTTATGCTCTACACGTCGTGCCAAAGGCATAAATATACTTAAGCATATAATATATGCGGTCGTTCGTTTGAAGTAGGGGACAACAACGTCATCCTATCTAACCTACTTAATATATTTGGTCCGCGACAAACAATAACGCGTGGTTATTTGCATCGCTAGTATTTTTGTAACAAGATCCTTCTTGTTATAAATTGGACTTACGTAAAAAGAAGATGGAATAACTGTTTATCCATACATAATGCTATATCCTAAATATAAAATACATATTCATCATAAATTTGGGATTAAATTAAAGCTTAAAGCATTCCTTATCATATAGCAGGAGTCCTACAAGGATCAGTCTTGGCGCCAATTGTTTACACTCTATACAGTAATATAGATCAATCGAATACTCGTCTCAATCAAAAAACAAGTACTAGTCAAGTCCTAAAAGCTTTATGTACTCTAAAGATCTAGTATACTAAGTCGTATGTTTTTCGGCACTGAATAAGAGCTTTCTTGCCCTCAATAAGGTACTATTTTACTAAAAAGATCAGACCGCATCTCTAGATAAACAACATTCTCTTTTCGTAAATCTGATCTCACGAGTCAATAAAATAAATTACCTCGGGGTGACCCAAGCTAATAGAAAGACATTTTCCGGACGTCACACATGATGTTCATACTAGATCTCTTCAGTCCTATATGTTATCCAAGAAAAGTTATTATCTCAAAATGTCAACACATGTATGTTAACCTCCTTTTTCTCTTACGGTAGTGAAGTCTCATTTAGTGTCATTCATAGAACGCTTATGCTACATTTCGTCACAATATGTTAAAGAGCAATATTTTTTCTTTAAACATGCTTAAAATCTTTCTAATATGGTGCATGTAGGTTACAGAGATTACCACTATTTACTAGAATAGAATATAAATCGCAAAAGTCCCAAGGAAGTCTTGAGCAGTCTCTCCGACAAGAATTAATTTTACTCTTGACGCATAACTTGTTCTAGTATGTGCTCTGTTGTTCTAATCCCTCGACAACACTGTACTACCAATAGGAATAATACCTATGTCTAGACTTGCAATTCGACTACTGGCTGATTCGTACAGTTTTATCGTCATGTAACTAGTAACACGTTGCTTTCTTTAATTCTCTGTATCTTATATCTATTATTTATGTCACTATCATTCTTCTCTGGTCTAAATTTAAAAACTACTGCTCGCGATATTCAGCTATAGTGCTCTAAATTCCCTGCACACTTTTCATAAATTGTCAAAACCGTTTCCAGCGACAACGCACTATCATTCCAAAAAGAAAAGCTGGAAAGTAACAATTTGGAAACCTCTGCGTTTATTCAGATTTTCTTAATGTAATATATGAGCTAGGGTCTCATTAGGGGCTTAAAACGACTTACATTCGTTTGCTTCTCATAATTCATGAGGTGAGCCCACGGGAAATTGAATGAAAAAATATGAATTCACTCGCGTTCACATTTTAGTCCTTCAAAAAAATGTAGTAAAATTAAAAACATTTTTTGATATTTTACCTGTTATGTTGTTACAATGTTGTTACATAACATGCAAATATAGAATCTCTGTTACATGTATTGAGTGCAATTTATTATTAATTTTCATAAAAGCATATAAAAGAGTACATAATGTAATTTGCCGTTTTCCTAATTTTTATTTTTTTAGATGATGGCAGAACAAAAAAAATGTATTCGTGTACGGGTTTTATATTAATCGAAATTTAAAGTCGATACCTTTATTTTATCGCAATAGTTTTGTAGGACTATTACTAAAATAATAAATGATTTTCACACTTAGTGTTCAATAAAAGTACTTCCGGCTGTTTTCATTATTCTATCTATCTATTCGTTTGGTTACTGGAGACGGAATACTATCCATTTTTTTGAACTTATGTTTAAACTAGCTTCCGCCCGCGGCTTCGCCCGCGTGGATTTCGGACTTCAAAAATGGTATTGTTATTATTATACATATTCTAATATTATACTGAAATATATATTATATTAAATATATACGTATTGTATGAAACAATAAATTGCTTTGAGAATCGAATTTGTCGCCGCGCAGTTTAGGCGCTTTAGATATTCCGTTTGAATTAAGTCAATCTTATCGTGATAATAACTTTAAATCTATTCGTCCAAATTACTTAGTGTAAAAGACAAAGTTTATCTACATTCAATGCGTAAAGTGACAGATGTATCAATGTTCATAAGAGTGCGATCGATGTGCATCATTAAAAAATATCCAATTTAATTGAATGGTTGGTTCTCTATTTTGGTCATAGTGACTTACACAGAAAAGATAGATATATGATGTCGCGGACTTTTATTTAGAACTATTTGAGATAAATAATCCTACAGTAATAATCTTTGTGTAACTCCAACGATTAGGGCAGCGCACGCCAATATTGCTCTCAGGGGGCTGATTTTTTTCCGACTTACTTGACATTTATCGTTATATTATAACCAAATTATAAAAAATTCCTACAAATTTTAACTTATTATGTAATTCTGATATGAAAGCTATATTACTATAAAGTTTCATTAAAATCCGTTCAGTAGTTTTTGTGTGAAAGAGTAACAAACATACTCACAAACTTTCGCATTTATAATATTAGTAGGATTACTGTACAGTTTTAACAAGACTAGTGATCCCGCGAAGATCGACATTCGATTTAAGTAAAACTTTTTTGTAATTAAAAACTAAATATCATATGACATGACATCGTAACTAAGTTAAACTATTGTATGTAGAATTTTCAACACTTGCAAAAGACAAAAAAATCATCAATAATTACGTGTGTATTATACAGGGTTATTTTTTGGTCACCGGCCAAATTTTAAAATAACGAAGTAAACTTAATTTCAAGGATGTGTTTTAAATGTTATCGTCTAATTGTAATATTTTGTTAAATAAAAATCGATTTGAAATGGTCCTTAGAAATACAGTGATCGTGGTTCACACTCGAAATGTATTGACTTCAAGGTCAGTGACACCAGCCGAGCAACACTTACAAGTCATATGCCACGCGGTGCCCAAGAAATATGTTTTTAACATGGGACAAAGTGATTTTAACAAATTATTTTTTTATGCTTTTTCATTTCATAAATCGAATGTATAATTGATTCTGAACAAAACCTGAAAATTTGGCCGGTGACCAAAAATAACCCTGTATATAAATTTATCAAATACATGGTAGTGTGTGTAATGTTTTATTTATTAAATTAAAGTACTTTATAAACATTATTATTAAAAAATATTACCGCTACATTATACTACTACTACATTCCTCCGTCCGCGCAATTTTAGTAAAAATGTTCCTAAAGTTTTTGCTTCACGTATTAATATATAGATAAAATATTAATTAAAGGTGCTAGCAAAAAACATGCCTTTGCTCGAAGTTTCGACCGGGTTACACCAGCTGTAGTTACGATTATCATGTTAAAATCCGTAAAGTAAGTACAAAATGTGTAATAAACGCGAAAGTCTTAAACAAGGTCCGTCCAGTAGTCGAAAGTTTAAATTGATAGAATACATAAATACTATCTAATTAAAAAAATAGTTTTTTGTGAGCACCACAATATCATATTTTAGTTTGTGTTGATGAATTAAATATCTAGATCATATTATTTAAAGTTTTTTTAGTGTTGCGTTTGCCTTGCAGTTGGTTTTATTTTCTCACGGAGTTTTATTTTAATTTTTTTAATGTTTTATTATTATTATATTTCTACACCTAAAATGAATGTGTATTATTTCGAGGGAAAAACCTTGAAAATTATATAGGTAAATAAGTAGATTTTTTTAAAGATTCTATCTACGTTTTATCAACAGATCATAAACCAAATACTATTATTTTGGTTACGAATAGAAAAGTTGATCCCACCGCTTAGGCTTTGGATCTACTTATCGATAACTGTTAGCAGTACAAGAGGTATTTATTTAAATAATATATAAAATGAAAGGGTGACCCTTAATTATTCTGAGAGCTCAGCATCACATCTCGTCTTGGCGGTAGCGCGACTCCCTCTATAGATGATTTTTTAATTAAATGTATATAAAGGAATTTTAATTTTAAATTTATTTACATTTGGAGAGTTTTGCTTAACTTTTTACCATTAAAATCAGCACCTTCCATCATATTACTGTCAAAATATTCCCTACCGTGTTGTAGTGTTGTCTTAAAAAAATAATAATACTTGTATATAGCGGCAGAGCAAAGATAAAAAGATGTCAAGCGCTCCACAAAACAGAGCCACATGATCGTATAAAATTTAATGACTGACTCCGATTTCCTCACATTCCATCATCGGTTTATGACTTGACAAAAAAGAGATTAACTCGACAATCTAGACGTAATCTTTAGATTAAAAAGAATGTTTAAAATTTGATACGTTTACGTTAAAGAGTTCTACCTTCCGTTATCTCAGCTCAGCTATATAAAATATCTACCGTAATACTTAAATTTCCGATCTTGATTTCCCTGGGATCTCGCCATCAGATTCTGACTCCGCGATAACGATGTCATCACAAAAGCGTAATCATTTGAATGGAAAAAGAATTTTGAAAATCCACTTACAATTGTCGATTGTTCCTTAACGTTTTCAAATAGCTGTACCTTCCATCTATAGCTCAACGACATGAACCGCCACCAATCATATTAAGTAAATGTCCGAATGATTACAGAAATTATCTACATAAAACCACTTGTGTATATAAAGTTTGTTTTGCCCTCCGTTTCCCTAGGACCCCAACATGAGGCCATAACTTGGTGACAAAGGGACCCGTTTTAATCTAATTTCGAGTAAAAAGTCATTTAAATTCACACAGACAAAATTCCAAAGTGACAAATATAAAAAAGTATGCTTTAGACCACACAATTGAAGTAAAACTTAATTTTTGATTTAATAAAAAAATCCATTGCCGTAGTTACAAAGACATAATATGTTATATGATATTTATTTTTAAATACAAGAAAGTTTCACTTAGATCGATTTTGAATTTGAATGACAACTTCCAACGGCCTGGCCCAAAATGTGATTTTTGTAACGCTCTCGCGTTGACGAACGATGACCGTTGTTGAATATAAAACACCGATACCATTAATCATATAAAATTTATGTCACAATAACATCAACACTTTATTTAAATTGCAGTAATCGGCTCAGTTGGAATGACATTTTAAAGCATGCGACCACAGTTGACAGTCAACCTGAAATGTTAAACATAACCTACTTATTAATTTACTATTTGTTTTATAATAAACATGTGGAGACACAATAGGAGTCTAACAAATTATTGGAGTATTTTTGGATTAAGAAATACATACCCGTAAAGTCAAAGGTACAACCAGTGTTTAAAAAGATTTAATTGAAACCACGGTATAAAGATGCGAGCCTAGTAACATCAAAGATGCACTGACAAATTTCTCTTTCAATGTTTGTTGTTCTGTAATTGTGCTGTTTGTAATTGCAAATAAAGTTTTTATCTATCTATCTATCATTTTGATGTCAATCGACTACATTGAAGCTATAACTAAAATATATCAATACACTTTTTGAAATGTAATCTAATTTTTGAGTGAATTCAGAAACATATTACAACAAATGAATATGCCCTCATTGAACTAGCTCGGACTTGCTGTTTAACTCGCGTAAGTTTGAACACACGAAAGAAAAAGTCGAATAAACGGAATATAGACAGAAACTTGCATGATAATCAAACCAAAAGACGTTTAAGAGGATTATGAACACAAACACTGTAAAATTAGACTTAAATTTACATATAAAATTGAAAAAGTTTAAGTATTATAATAATAATTAATAATTTAATATCTGTGGACTTATCACACTACGTTAGTCTAGACTCTAGCCCCGCGGTAAGTACCGTAAGGACTTGTGTTACGAGTACTAGACAACGGAAATATCTTTCATAATATGTTTTATATATTTTAGATTTTTATGATAGAAATACATATAATATAATATATATACATATAAACATCCATGACCTAGGCGGGATTCGAATCCACGATCCCTGGCGCAACATGCTCCGCTTATTCGATCCCCTTACCACTGCGCCAGCCTGGTCGTCTATGGTCGCATAATTAATGATGTTACGTCAATTTCATCGACGGTGGTCGTTCAATGGTATTTCACAACAGACCACTTCGCCGTAACTAATTGTGTGAGTCTAGTTATCACTAATTGTTTTAGTCGTTAGCCTGACTGGAGGGTACTTGATGTGTTCGAAAATCTGCCACACTAAATTTACTAATCAACCTATCTCTTTATTTTTTAATTAAATTTTGCGCCGGAGAAAAAGCCAGAGAATTATATGTTATTCGTTATTATGTTAGTGAAATAATAAAGTTATATTTTCATAATTTGCTTAGGCATAGCCCTCTCGTGACTATGACTATGCATATTGAGACAAACATCCAGAAATTAAACTATAAATATTAAAATGTATCCACTAAAAATGTCATTTTAAATTCCCAAAGGTTAGCTGGAAGATATCTCTAATGAAGATTACTCACCAATATGCTTATCTTAGATTTGAATTTAGTTTTCGTATTATTTTATTGACAAAGATTAAAATACAAAAAAAACCAAAAAGGATTAATAACGCAATAATGATGACTGCTTCTTAAGATAATTTGTTTAATTGTATTGATGTACTGACTATCATAAGCTCATCAATACTGACGAGATCATCTTGATTGGAAAGGTGAACGTCGATGAAGAACGCGAAGGCACTTATCAAATATAAGGAGATCTTTATAAACTCGTGATTCCTGATTAATGTCTGTTCTTACTTCGTTTTATTTATAGGGGTCGTAAACAATGTTCTGAAACACTAAAAACGATACAAAAAATATTATTAAAAAAAATACCAGCAACAAAATGGAAAGGAGCCGGCAGGTAGAAAAATTAAAAAAAAATATATTTTTCTTTATTTCAAATAAAATCCATAATCTATGTTTGTATCAAACTATACTATGCAAGTATAAATAAAATTTGTACATGAAAATTTTTGAAGAACGCTTTTAGTTAGAAAATACCTCTGGCACAAGAGATTGTGTCGCATCACACCGTTCTTCACTTTTTAAAATATAATAGCGCACAGAATAGTTAGAATCGCTCAGAATTATTAAAGAGGTTTAGAATTTACAAGAAAGGTCGTAGCGAGCGCGTGAAATGTCAACGACAAAAGTCAAAGCTAAACCACCACCCAAAACGTAACCAATTAATTATTTACGTTAACGCTGGCGAGTGATGTATTCGACAGCGTTCAGAACTTTATTATATTGTATTCAGTACTTTTTATTTATTTTGTACAACGAAAAAAATAAATTATACTCGTAGGGACCGTTCGTCTAGACTATCACGCAAACTATTAGCTGAATTGTTATTATATAAACATGTAGTAGATAGGTACTTTGGAAGTCTCAGAAATTACTGACGTGTTTTGTTTAACCACTTAATTATTTTAGCAATTTATGTAATTTAATTGATGTGGAACCGTTTTATGTAACTTTAAATAAATAAATCTGTATTTTGTTTTTTACTAATGTTATCTTTTTTATCCGTTTTATTTCTAAATTTTGCTCCAGGGCGCGTAAAAATTCGCTAAAGAGTTGCGTTGCCGGTACCCTATTAAAATTATTAATAGAAATAAAAATTTTAGCATATTCCTTAACTCATTGCCCCACACAATCAATATTAATATGTGAAGATATTGTTTGAAAATAATTCTGTGTAATATGAAGGTCTCAATGAGTTTCATACCACTACAATAATTTTAAAATATAAATTGTTACTAGATAAATGAAAGTGTGATTTGTAACTTTATTTAGGTTTTTAGATAAGAATTAGCTAATGATAAAAGCTCATCGTTAAATAAATCCCTGATCGTACAACTTTTATCTCGAAAAGCAATATTTTAGACGAACTTAATCATAGTATCAGTTGTTAACTTTCTTATCTCTTGCTTTATTTTAAAAACACGGACGCCACTTCTTGGTGGACAGCGAACCACGAATTTTAGTTCAAAGGAATTAAAGTTAGTTTTGTTATAACTGGTTTGATATAAAATATAAACTCTAATCGCCTTAGAAAAAGTCTTTACATGAAGCGCTTACAGCCATGTATAGGATTCACACAATAGATTGTTCAAGTAGGTAATGAAATTAAAATATTTATAAACGTATATGTTTTATAATATATAATAATATTAACAAGAAAATATAACATTTATTTATTACGTTTTAATAAGTTAATCCTGACATTTTTTATACTACGCTGACAAAGTCATTAAAATCTTTGATAAGTCAAATTTCTTTTCATAATAAAATAAAAACATGGAATGAACTCACGTGGATTAACAATAACGAAAGACATGTGCTACTGACGCCAAATATTTGCTTTTTAAGCGTTGTTTGTGTTTATGTTGTAAATCTGTGAATATGTGTGACCTGTGTGTACATATTACCGCATATATCTCTGACTTTCAAAAAAAATTTAAAACCTTTTATTTTATATAATTTTCAGACAGTTTGAAGTTTGACAAAGGATTAAGGTGTATAAGTCACGGCTTTTGCTTATATATTTTGTGTACTTTATAGTTCCATTTAGTTTCAATTTATTATTAATTAAAGTGACGTTGGCTGGAATTAATTATGACTACAATATTTTACACAATTATTTACTATAATGTTTAGTACGTCAGAAATAAAAATGTTTTGATAAACAAAAACAAAGAATAATCAGAGGAGATTTAATATTGTAGTCATCATTAATTCCAGTCAACGTCTATTTAATTAATAATAAATTTAAACTAAATGGAACTATATGGCAAGAGGCAGTGCCATTTTTGTTTTGCAATCGAATTGGATCGGCGCTACCGGTGAGCTACATCTCATTCGTAACATCATACCGCCATAACATTGATAGCTCTGCCATCGCCGGCCAATTTAGTGAATGGGTTGAAAAAGATTAACCCATCTGCATAACCATTATCCTAATTGTCGTTGGGTATCTCCAAATGGCTCCAATTGCTTCCGTTTATCCCCCTAGGCTATAAAAAGGTTCTAGCTAGAGATACTACTATTTACAAAATTATAGATTTCACATATTACAGCTTTCATTACTCCTCTAGGGATGATATATATGTATGTGTTAATGTATGATGTAATTGTTTGTCCACAGGTTCTGTCTTTGGGCGCGACGGGCGGCCACAAGGGAACCACGCAACCATCACACCCCTGCACTATCCTCCACCATTCTCCTTACAAGGTGAGCTTGAATATTTAAACGTAGTAACCGAATGTTTTAATACAAATTCGGTGCTAACGTCTCTGGGGTGAGACCGAGACACATCATCAGCGCTTACGTGTCCACAGCTGAATTGATGAACGCTGAAACGGGCGATAACTTTACTTTTGACGTATTATATACCTTTAAAATAACGTTGCTGACATAGCGGTTTGGCTCGACCTGGATTTTTTTTACGTTTTCTTACTTTATCAGAGATGTCTATGGTATGGCGTTGCAGAGAGAGAGTCCGAGTCCAGGTCTGTTAAGAGAATGAGGTTACGATGGAAAACGTTTTAGGGTAGCTTTAGTTTGTGCGGATGCTTATGGTCGGATATAAAAGAGAATTTGGAACGAAGTACTCCAAATTTTATATCACATGTTTACAGTATAAAGTAAATTGACCATGTAAAGAATTGAAATTAGTTTCATTAAATTCCGAGTTTCAAATGTTGTAGTTTGTAGAAAATATTACCATTGAGTTGGCAGTTTCCCAAGATTTATTTATTTTTACTTGAGTAACTTACTAGAGACTCTCTTGAGACTTTTAAATATGATTTTAGCAGAGATATATGGCTCACAAACGAAAAAAATATGGTAGGTACACCTTTTATATTTAACACAAGTTACATATTAATATACGCACTATAGGCACAGAGTAAAGTACTTACTCATGTGCTATAGGGCTGCTTCTGATTGAAAATAAAAACTTATAGGAAATTGTAGAAGTGCTACGTGTTGTAGCTACTACGACACCGTAGCGATGCTACGTTCTTTTCCCAATTTAAAATTCCCCTACTTACTCATGTGCTAAAACTGAGCGTAATGCTACTAGACCGAAGAACTACTAGTGCCTCTCTTGCCGCCGCGGCTAATATTTTGAAGTGTACAAACTATTTTAAAAGTGATTAACAAATATTTTCAAGCAATATTTTATTGTTGTATTACAATTTTTGATTTATATTTTGAAAAATTGTTCTTACTGGAGTAATATTTACTTATTACTGCAGTAACAACAATAGACAAACTGATTAGTTCCTTAGTCTAGAAAATTTATATATGTGTGTACAAATCTATAAATATGTAACGCTACTAAAAATAATTGTATAATTTTAATATTGTATAAATATATACAACTTCAAGTTTTCAAACTCTATATAGTAAGAGATAGTGCCACGCTGCATGCACGCTCGTTTTCTCACTTATACGGCAAAAAAATCTATTTGCTTAGGTTTAGGTAGAGAAACACCTACTATTTATACAAGCCAATTTTTCAATGAAGTCCAACATAATGAGTCGCTAGAGAGCTGATAATGATGTCTGTAAACGTTCCGTGTGTTCGTAATAATAGGAAAACGTTATTTCTACATTTAATGGCACTCGGCGGGCGAATTAGAGACGTACCTGGAATAAATACATACATTTGATTTTATTTATATGTTCACTTTTCACACGTAATACATCACCTTCCTCATGCCTATATTGACAAATTGTCGACGTTTCCAGAATTTTTAAGAAGACAAATAATGGGTATGATATATTTTAGTTATAGAACATTGAATACACGACGACAGTAAGTGCCAAGCTGCATGCATATAGCCGAATTGGGCTGGCACTACCACCGGGGATATTCCGACCGTGCGTCTTGGTTATACTGTCGGCGTAAAGTGACAACTGTGCTATCGCATTTCGAGCGGTTTGTAAGAAGCCGGCGGTCCATGGAGAAGGAGGTTACCTCAACTTATATTAAACACATGTAGATACATAGTACTCATGTAAGCAAGAACCGTCTGACTCATCAAAATATTACGACACAGCTTCTCAATACAAGATTATACGTGGAATCTTAGAGAAGCCCGCTAACGCTCTGCAGAAATTATATACAATTATAGTTAATCGGCAGATAAAGAGAGTATTGTAGCAAAATATTATAAGAAATATTGCTTGCTGACTAATAGAAACTGGGACAATCTGAACGGGCGAACGCGTTTCGTGTTATATTCGACAATTCCGGATTACACGTGTTATCTAGATGCCCAAGTCAGTTAATACTTAAGAGGTACATAAGGTATACTCGTCCTGATGCTGCATCGGCAAGCATATTATGTATCGTTGGCATCGATTGTAGTAGTATACTTATGTTCATAATCTTGAGTGTTCCTGCACTGTAACGTTTACGCTATAACACACGACGTAAAAGTGAAATAAAAGATGTGAATAAAAAATCATCTACAAATCATCAAATGTAGATGAGTCCATTTTTATCTGTGATTATGCGAATCCATCTTAATAATGAAATCATCAGTTATGACGCCTTTTATTTTCTTATACGCGTATGTAAATGCCGAGCATTCAAAACAGTATCCGTCACTCTATGAGGCGTATTACGTTCCATTCACAAGCCTGTCAATCTATTTCATTCCCTATAAAGCCCCCATAAAAGTGTATCCTACACGCATGGGCTGAAATGTGTATCGAATTCAATTTGATGCCGATAGATTTCATTTGACAACAGACGCTCCATTCCTTTTGTAGACAATAGAATATGTTTGTCTGATAAACATTATTTGAGGAGATGTTTCCGATAGATTATACTTTGTTTGACAAAGATAATATTACCTAACTGAGTAAATATGTGTGGTGAAGAGAAAGACTAATGCTTTATTTCTTTTAGAGAGTATTCTGGTCTAAGATACGAATTATATATGACATGAATCCATTGTAGGTATAAGGTATTTTATAACATATTTAGTGTATTAGAAATAGTAGGTAAAAAATATATAATAATGGGCAAAAGCATCCCTAAATAGAATAGACATCGATATAAATAAAACAGCCGTACGTAATTTACAGTAACAAGAAGTCTCTGCGTTAACTTAAGGAGGGGTGTCAGTCCTCGAAAACTGATGATTATAACTAAAATTGGCATGTTCTTCAGGTTATATATTAGGTTGTGGTTGTGGGAATGAGTTTTTTTTACAATAAAACAAATTTAAAAAAGAATAGAATAATATTCTCCCTTTAGGGCGCCGTACCTAAAGGGTAAAACGGAACCCTATTACCACCTATTACCAAGCCTCCTCTGTCTGTCTGTCTGTCTGTCGCCAGGATGTATCTCATAAACCGTGATAGCTAGAAAGCTGAAATTTTCACAAATTATGTATTACCGTTGCCGCTATAACAACAAACAACAAACAATAAAAAATTAAAACATTAAGAACAGACTTGTTTTTTCGTATTTCTTTTATGTTGTTTTGCTATCTGCAGCCATCTGTTTATCAGTGAGTTCAACAGCAACTAAAAATATGAATTAAAAATTATACACATACAGATCCGCTATATTTTTCGGACACAACTGTTAGTAAATTATTGGTTATAAACAACCTAACACCAGTTTAGTGTCTGTGTATGAAATATTTGCATTACACGAGACTAAAATAATTAAAATAAACTCCAAACAAAAATTGTATAGAGTATAAAACTAACACATCATTAATACACCATTTCCGTCATCTCCGACCGTTTTAAATCGCATTCATGATCTGTGCACGTGCTACATTATACCAGTTCCTCATTTGCACTACTGACGGATGCACTAATGGGCGCGGAACATGCCAGCTTCTTATTTACCTTCGGCGAGGTCTTTATTACGGGGTAGTGCCAAGCTGCATGCATCCATGCAACCGAATTGGACCGGCACGACCGGGGGAGTACCTCTTGCTTATACGATACCGGCGTAAAGTGACACCTGTCGTGTTACGTGCGGTTCGTAAGTAGCCGGTGGCCCATGAAAGAGGAGGAGGAAGGAGGGTAACAAATCTGTATAACGTATACGGATGTCTATGTCGGTAGTAATAAAAATGACTCCGGTTGATTATTTGCCTTTGCTTTATACTATGAAAAAAAACGTTCGGCGATCATTGTAGGCACTAAACATTAATCTAAAAAAAGATGTCCTATCGTCTATACCTTTAGTCTTTATTTATCTACTCCAACGTGTGATCGTAAGTAACGGACGCCACGACAGATGAAGGCTGATGGAGGTAATAACATCAAAAATAAAAACTTGAATCTAAATCTAAGATAAGTTACTGACTCGCGTGATATCAGTACTTTACTTCTTTGACGAATGACTTCGTTACTCGTAGAGATTGCATGTTATATAGCACGATGGGCTACATCGATTTTATAAAAGAAATACATTTCGTTGTTCTAAACTCTAAAGCGACTGATCCAAGATGGGTTTAAATTTTTAAGCATAAGCGGTAAATTACCATTTAGTGTATAGCGAGTACCGCTGCTTATATGCAAGGCTTCGGGCGGGACTTAGCGCCGTTCTTGTGTAAAGTTCTTATGTCTGGTCGTGCCCGCAGATTCTGTTGCAAAGCAGTTGCACGCTCCAGTTCTATATTTTTAAATTTCTTTATTATTTAATAGATCGGGCAAAGTTGAAACAAGAGACAAGTATTTACATTTTTAGTAGCTGAAAACGTGATTTATATGTCAAGGCTACTTTGGCTAAAATCATACGTATATTATTGGAATTAAGAATTTGTAACTTTTTTATAAGAGAGCAAACGCATATCCGCATAGACATGTTGTATATCCGCATAGAGGTTATACAGATACGTTGTCCTCCTTCCCCCTCCTCCGGGTCACCGGCTACTTACATACCGCACAAAACGCGACAGTATAACTGTCACTTTACGCCTGTTTTGTGTAAGCCCCGGTCGCGCCGGCCCAATTTGACTACATGCATGCATGCATGCAGCGTGGCACTACCCATTACAAATGGTTTTAGTTTCTAAAAGTAAATACGAAACTTGTTAGTCGATCACAAAATTCAGCCCATGAAGCTGTATAGGCAATGACTTCATACCACTCGACCCAAAACCTCATACACAGCATATTTTATTCACAATTAGGTCATAGCTGTTCGTAGCTGTTTCGTTTTTACAGAAAATCATATTTTACGTACACCGTGGTAAATATCGAATGATTAGTTCATTCTCTATGTAGAGCACAGTTCTGTTAGTTTGTACTATTTAAATACTGACACGAAATGGTTTCAGAATTGCAAAATATAATTTATACTAATTATGGTAAAGAGCGGAAACAATTACATGCTTTAGTTTGAAGAATTTCTGAACATTTCTTTACTGGGCGTTTAAAAAAACAATAAAACTACAATATTACCTATATTGCGGTCTGCCGAGAAAGTAGTTTTTTACCTATGGTTTATGCAAAATAAATATAATCATGATCATCAATGTAATCACATTTAGACAGTATTTTTACTATTTCTATATTCTTTTAAATAATTATAGTCTTTTAAATAATATTTAACTCATATTATAGATTTCGATTTTATGATTTATACTTCATTAGTTATAATTATAATTATGATTAACAAAATAATTGTCGTATACTCCGTGTCGCGAAGTAATTTGAACTTTGCATTTAAAATATTAAAAATGCGTTCTTCGTCGACGCCGCTACTCTCCTGGGTATTTACTGTGAAATTATAATTAATTAAACAGCACGGTGAGTAGAAACATATCAAGTTGAGTTTGTAGTATAAATGAGTTGGTTCTTTTTTCTTGATTTCTCGTGCCACGACATTTTTATACTTTCAGCATAGTGTGCCAATAAAAAGACAATATGTAGCATAACAATTAATTTAAACAGGAATTTAAATGTATAATGACTTCATTTATTTTGCATGCGGATATATACGAAAGAAATGTTGCAACCTTTATTTTCTATTTTTGTTGTAATCAACTAATTTTGAATGATAATATAGAAATAAGAGAGAAGGATAGCACACGCCGAACAATAACATAGGTATAAATTATTACAACACAACAAGTAAGTCTTTCCAATCGCCTTACATTCAATTGCAATCGGATTACTGTAGAGAATGTTTCGAAACAATATTTTCTGTCGCTATTCTTTTCCACCAGATCACAATGCGCTTCAAAAAGAGTATATTAGAAAGCTGTCTCATACAAATTTATGCATATTCTTATAGTTGTACAAACAAATGAATAAATTATACGAGCAATTACGAAAGTCATAAAATATAATAGGAAACGTAGAAATTATCACGCAAATCTGTACAGGTATAATTAAGGAAATATTGTGAATATGTAGTGGTTGTGAATAAAATAACATTTGTCGCAGCGACCTCGCTCGCCGGCTGCACGTAAAAATGACACGCTATGTGCCAGGGTGTTTTTATAGGCCGATCGAGCAGGCGATTTTTGTGAGAGTAGGATTTTTCTTTATTTTTTTTATGTGACTTGGCTCACTACTTGCTCCCACAGCTATTCCCGTGTCGCCAGGATCGACAGCAGTAACTACAAGTGACCTCTTGATAAGACCGCAAGAGCTCGAAGGAAAGCTAAAACTGTTTTACGAGACGCGACGAAATCAGAAGATAGGTGTAGGAATTTTCCTCTATAACCGAGGCGTGTAAGTAGGCTTAAGTATGAGTAAACTACAAGATTAAAATAACTTAATCAAGCCAAGAAAAAGAGAGGGCAGCCAGGTGAAGCCCAGCTTATAGCCTTATGTTGCTTTATTATTATCTGGGGTATTACTATAATTATTGTGATAGTAGCTATAAATGCTTTTGGCATATCGCTCCCTCCTAGGTTTATTTGTTTCGACGCCAACGTATGTACCCTAAAAATGCTTGGCCCATCTAACGCAGGGTACCTTTTTCAGCTCGCGGCTTAGTTTCAAGTTTAGTATTTTGCCACGGCGCCTCACCCAATGTGTATGTGTAATGTTGGTTGAATTTTTTACGATGTTATTTTCTTTACCGATGTGAGCGCCCAAAAAGATACTCGCGAGTATATGTGATTGACTAATGGCGCCCCTTTTTACTTTCTACGGCCCACCAGGGCGCCGCGGCGTATACTTTGGGAACTCCTGATCTAACGCATGGGGCGTAACACTCGGCTACATTAACGTTGTTGTAGCGTGTGACATAATCGGCTACGCCCGCGTAGCAATGCTACGGGTACTATATAGTAGTATATATATAATTATATAGTACTACTAGCTGCGCTCAGCGGTTTCACCCGCTTAAGTTTCGATCCCGTGGGAACATCGGAATGAAAAATAGATGTTGGCCGATTCTCAGACCTACTCAATATGCTCACAAAATTTCATGAGAATCGGTCAAGCCGTTTCGGAGGAGTATGGCAACGAAAACTGTGACACGAGAATTTTATATATTAGATATAGCTGTATCGATGTGACTGAACTAAACAATTGCAATTTGTGGAAAATGAGAAAAATACAAAGTCTCAAAAATACTACACTGCTTTCTTGGTCTGGAAGTCATTAATATTAGCAGCTTTATATAATATTATTCTAATATTCTATATACTGATTGGTAACAATTTCACAATTTGAATGTATTATAAATATTTTTATTTAATTATTAATAATTTTAAATTAAGTCAATTAATATTTCTTCTATTTTTTGAAGTCTTTTTACGATAGAATATGAAATAAATACCGATGGCATATTATGAAAAAATAAAAAAAGGCATTAGAATTATGAAATTAATTGCTCTGTTAATACGAAAAGAAACTGTAGAATAAACGAGTATTACAGTTAGCCAAAACTATCACATTTTGAGATACCTACGTATATAATACCGATACAACTCGAAATCGGTCATTTTTTACTTACTATTTGACCTGTTTTTTATCATAGGATAAGCTTTATAAGCATATATAATCAGGCATTACAGGTTTTCTTACTTAGGCCAGTTTCATTGTAAGTGTATACTATATATATATACAATTATAATATAACGTGGTAAATGCTACAGGTATATATATAGGTATATCACTAAACATTGCTCGCTTCAGCTGGCCTTATAACACGTACAGCTGGTACGTTCATTGAAGTTAAAAAAGTTTTACTGGCAACGTGGTTTCATAAAACATTCACACCATTACTTTTTTAATAGCAGTAGGTAAGCGACCCGTCGTAACCCTTATGTCAGTACCGACCGTAAAACTCCGTAAACCCTATAATGTGTTGTTCTCTTATACCGCATCCTTACTAACGGACAACCGGACTCTTACTGTGCTGTGTACTACTTCGCACTACCATTAATTAACCTCGAACATCGGGAATCCCCATCAATCAAGGGCTATATTTTACTATGCATTAGACGCCGAAGCTTTAACCGGGTAATCAGCAAGGAGGAGACATGATGGCCGTTTGGCTCAGGCCAGACTGTCGCTGGAGGGATTCTGTTGCCTACATATCCGGAACCCTCTGATTATAGCTGCTATATGCCTGCAAGGTTTAGTCGGTATTGCACCCCAGAGTCGAGCCCGACTTAGCCGAGCTAGCCGCTAGCTAGCCCGAGATAAATAAATGATACTGGATATTTTAATATCCGTTTTCCGAGTTTTTTGTATAATGAAATATTTTTAACATTCATATATCTTTGATCTTTGATCAGAGACTTTCGTTTAGCCAGTATGTATAACTTTTCTATAAAATTATGGAATATTTATAGACTAAGGTAATATACCAGTCGTGTAGAGAACACTTACAATGACTTATGTATGTACGTAATGTAGATTACACTAAATTGGTTTTGTTTTTTTTTTCAGGCCGCTTGGGATTGGTTGATCCTAATACTGGTTATATACACCGCAATATTCACCCCTTACGTAGCCGCCTTCCAACTAAATGAGCCTGACTTCGACAAGCGTTCACGAGCCTTCGGCCAAGACCCCATTGTTGTTATCGACATGATAGGTACGTTACATCCATTTTACTTGTCTTGTACATCATAGACAAATCACTAATAATACTAATGATGATAATAATTGACAAGCTAACGGATATTAAGAATAGAATTTTAATTTGGATAATAACAATATTTACAAAATCACTACATAAAGACATATTTGTTAGTAGTCATTTATATCATAATTATACTAATCATAAAATTACCAATACTAACGCATCTTTTTCCTTTTTAAAATATTGAAAATAAGTATCATTATTATGTAGTAGAATTACGAAACCAATTGACTTGGTACAGCATTTTAACATTACTGACTTTTTAACAAAAACTAAACTTAATATTCTATAACTTGAATGCCCATAAAGCTATTCTAAACAGCAAATTTCAAACATAGTATAAAATAAGTGAAGCTATTTTCTTTAAATATGTAAACGGAGTCAATCCAATTAAAACTTTGTTAAGACGCTCTCGTTCGGAACGATGTGCGCGTGCAATACAAACTAAAGTATGCATGTAAGTGCCTCAATACATAATACAACACAACAGATTGGTTTTAAAGTGGTCATATTTGCTGGATAATAACTTTGTGGCGATAAAATGCGAAATTGTTCTACTTGCATGGAATATTTTTAATAAAATTAAATTCATACATTCGTTCTGTACTTTTATGAGTATTATTATGTAATGACTGTTATAAAATCTCAATGTTACCCTCAAAATGGAAACTGATGCGTTATATATTAAATAAATAGTGTGGGTATATCATATTTTTAACGAATTTTCTTTATAAAGACAAATACCATAAGGGAATAATAAAATAGATACGTAGGAAAAGAAAAGACAAAAATATAACAAATGAAAGATGCGAGTGTTATTCTGTTTTCAGTGGACGTGACATTTATAATAGATATCCTTATCAACTTCCGCACCACATACGTGAACGTGGCCGACGAGGTGGAGTCGGACCCCTCGAAGATCGCTATGCATTACTTGAGGGGGTGGTTCCTTATCGACCTGGTCGCGGCCATCCCTTTCGACCTACTTCTCTTCGGCACCGACACCGACGAAGTGAGCTGCTTTTATCTCGCATCACATACATGATCCATTCAATTTTATGTCACATAACACTCGACTTATAGACCTAGAATATAAGACAAATATAATATGCCTGATAATATTAGAAGACAAAATAGCTCCCAGATGATCAATTGTCCGAAAATCAATTTACTTTGTTAACGTAGATAAACCATATCACCACTAAGACAAATAAACACATTTTAAACGCGACATGTAACATGAGACAGGTAGACAGAGGAAATAGGGACGTAACCGGTGGAACCAAAATTAACAACGATACAAAACACTTTCGGACAAATGAAGCTCTGGATAAAAATTTTTAGTCTAATCACATTGTAGTGGAATGCAAATATTGCATCTGTCACCCTTGGATAAATAAAACACGTTTATCTAAATGATTATATGCCGATCACAATAAAGCCCCACGAATTAAAATTGGCGACATTATTCGAAAACGGATTCAAAACTTCCAAATTATTTATGAGTACAACAAAATTACTTTTAATTTCAATATGATTTTCTATCGATGAAAATATTAGGCATTCCTATTTTTGTATTATTGTAATTTCTCTTTATTTTTTTTTTGTTAAAATTCTAAATGAAGAGAACCCAAGGTGGGTGCTTACTGAATTTGTAATACCGTTTCTTGTTACAGCAGGGGCTGGAAAGTGATGAGGTATACCATCTTTGTGAACTATTTTTATGTTGCTGCCACTCTTTTTCTTATTTTTATTTGAACTCCAACATTGATTTTCACTTGCCATTTACAAATCACAAAATGAATGTAAAAATGGAAGTTGAGAGAGGCTTACAGATTGAAATTAATTTCCGATTTCGCACGGATTGTCGAGTTTGAAGAGCTCGCTTGACCGACTGTGGCTTAATTAAAACTACGGCCTGAATTAACAATTTATTGACCAATCAAACCGTATGAAGATACATTAAGTTTTTTCCTTGGCTATTCGCAAATTTCGCTTATATATAATTATAAATCTGTTTGTAGAAACACAGATCATTATCATAATTAATTAATTTACATCAAATTCATTGTAAATTAAAAAATCACTAATCTAATCAACATGAAAAAATAAGACTACTGAATGATAAATATTATTTTACCAAATGCCAAAAGAGTATTTTTATTTTATCAAAGAACATTAAATATATTTCGTAGTTAGAACAAATATAGCTTATGATAATGTACAAAAGGTAATGTTACCAAGAGACTTGCGCAACTACTGTAGACAATACGCCTTGTACCCTGACAACTGTAGAGGATGATGTGCCCTGCCTTTGATACCCTGTACTAGAATGACATAAGTAACGAGGCTGTAACTCTCTTTGATTAGCTTAGGCGAAACATATCATGGGCTTATTTTATAGTTAATGAGCATAATCACAAAGTGCACAGAGCTTGGTAGCCAATACGCTCACACTTCCCAGACTGAATATCTTTGTATAAATCAATGAATCGCATATCACAACATAACAAAGCACTAAATATATATACAAATATTTCATACTTATGGCACCCACCTTACATGTAATCGAAATGATAATAATCACCCAAGTACTGTAGGAATAGTTGACATGCTTTATGTTGACGAATAATTATGTACGTAACATACAAATCTGTTTAAATTGATTGTAAAATAATAAATCCGTTCGATTATTTAAATAATTTAGTTATTTAATACTCAACGATCATAGCATCACGCGGGAACCTTCCCTCGCTTTTCTTCAATCGCATAATCATTGAAAGATATTTTTGTATAATATGAAATTTCATTAATTTAAGAAGAGATATTGTAGAGAGACCATAAAGATTGTAAGTACCTCACCGACATGATATTGAAATAATAAATCCTTGCTTAGGAACCAACTGACTCGCTACTTATTGCACTTGTAGACGTCATTGCGAACACGTATATGCAACTCGCCCCACGTGACTTGTAATGGGCCCCAGGATGTACTTAATCTACTTAGGCATATAGTCCGAAAGACTTAGATATAACTCGTAATAACTAGATTTAACTTAGTCCGTAGGTTCCGACCTAACCTAAGTAGAATATAATAGAAAGTAATTTTGAAAAATAGCATAGAGTTTATACAAATTATCTGCACCGCAATATGATAAATCCACTTAATTTTATAGTTTGAAAGGGATGCTTTTAACTACGCAATTTCTGTATGGCTGAGCATCCAAAGACGCTCGCATCGTGTAATCATAGAAAACTTTGCTTGGTTGAAGAGACTTTCGCTGCAAAGCCTCATTACTGCTACTTAGTGATACGCGAACATTCTTATAATGCTTGGATTCGGTTTGCGGCTATTATTATTAATTGCTTTGGCACGTCAAAGTGAGGGTTTGTTTAATATGTTCTCTGTTTCCAGACCACCACCCTCATCGGGCTGCTTAAGACGGCGCGTCTGCTGCGACTCGTGAGAGTAGCGAGGAAAATTGATAGATATTCTGAATATGGAACTGCCGTCCTTCTCCTTCTAATGGCTACTTTTGTCCTTATTGCACACTGGCTTGCTTGTTTATGGTGAGAACACCGATATCTCGTGAAGACTGTTTGGCTACGAATGTGGTAAGGCATGCACACGCGCTTTATAATATTAGTGTGCAAAAAGCCAAAAGCGTTAATTTCCGTACAACATAACACGCATTAAAACGCACACATTGATACACATTACTACTACAATCAGAGCCGAACGGAATTCCTGAAATAGAACATCTATATATGTATTAGTTCATCATTATCTGTCTGTCTAAACATTTTGTCCTTGTGTGCAGGTATGCGATCGGTAGTTGGGAGCGACCTCAGCTGCATGCGCCCATTGGCTGGTTAGACGCGCTCGCCAATGACGTACAAGCGACCTACGATAACTCCACTGGGCCTTCGATGAGGTACTTGAGATGATATAAGAATGAAGTGCTCTTTAGTTAATATTTATAAATAGAAGAGCTCGTAATAGCTCGTAACAGCATGCACCTTGTAAGAATGTTCTAATGGCATTATATAGTTGCAACGTACATGTCATCAGTAGAAATATATTTCAGTATATTTTGACAGCTTTACAATTTTGTATAGTTATTTTCATGATAAAGTGTTGATTTGTTGTTTACCTTCGATGCTACCACATTGGTATGTATCTACTATCTAGACATTATTATAGGTTATGTACTTGTATAATGATGTGTGTGATTTCACTGAATTCTGTTTCATCTTGATGTTGGGTCTATCTTATACAGAAATTAAGCTACATAGCAATGAATTTAAGAGTTATTGCCATTGTTACACTGCAGTCGAGTTGGGTATCCAATAATGTTGTGGACAGTCGACTGGGCGTTACACTCACCTGTGATATATTCACATATTGTTGGGCATTATATTTCACATATTCAATATTCATAAGTGAGAACTGCTCTGGTCTCTCTAGTCATATCGAAGGAGGAGAATTTTAGGCGTGAACTGTAAACGGTGTGTCAGAGGCGAGCCTGTAGGTAAGAGCCGCCATAGACAAAAATAGGCATGGCACACTTTTATTATTAAGAACGGTGAGCACCTATCGCACTTAACATTAACGATACGATATGTTTGTCTTTAATTTAAAAAATGCAACTGTAAGTTTTTGACACGAGCAAACTCAGACCAAATAAAAAATTACTTTTTACTACAAGAAAAAAACGTAATTCACAATGATTTCGGCTATAACAAAGTTGCCAAAATCTCAAGTTAATCGATTGTTTTACGGCCAAATAACTATATGGAACTCAAACCTCATCTTCATTTTAGATAAGGCAAATATCCTAAGCAATTTTGTTCATATTGGATAGGGGGCAACGAGCAAGTGATAACTGACCAAAAGGAATTTGCAAGAACATTTTCTTTTTTATTTCCGTTATTGATTCATTATTTAAAACTTCTATTCACTTATTTATATTGTCAATAATGTAACATTATTAAAATAATAACATTGTCTATTATTTTAGATCGCGCTACATAACCGCACTTTATTTCACTTGCACTTCACTAACGAGCGTGGGTTTTGGCAACGTCGCTCCTAACACGGACATGGAGAAAGGCTTCACTATATTCGTAATGCTGGTTGGATGTAAGTCATTTTATTTACTAACAAATAAAAAATATTTAATCCGTGGTATATCTTAGTAATAATATTAGTTGCACTGAAAAAAATCAAATGAAATGAAAATGTTTTAGTAAAATAGAATTATAAAAATTACTTTTGTCGAACGTCAACAATTACATCTACCACCGGTTCAACCCTAGTTCTGTCCTGAGAGTATCCGGCGAAACAAACTCAAGAGACGAATAAAAGGTAATATCTAATTAATTTTGTTTATTCCAGCCCTCATGTACGCCAGTATCTTCGGTAACGTATCTGCGATAATACAGCGGCTGTACTCGGGCACGGCGCGGTATCACACGCAGATATTACGTGTTCGGGAATTCATTCGCTTTCATCAGGTATGTTTTCTTATTTTAAAAAATAGAGTTTTCAACGAATTTCCTCTTCTTGAGTTCCAAACAATCATGAAAAGCATATTCTTACGTGAACCTTGAATAACGTTAAATGTCTGACGTGACTGCTCGTTTACAAAATCCCTGTGACCTCAAAAATGTGTAAATATGTTGGAAAGAGATGTTTTTGTTGATACTAAAATGACAATACTCATTTGACAGATCACAAATCCATTGCGGCAACGGTTAGAAGAATATTTTCAACACGCTTGGAGCTACACAAACGGCATAGACACGTCGAGCCTTCTCAAAGGGTTCCCTGAATGTCTTCAAGCTGATATTTGCCTGCATTTAAACCGTAATTTACTAGCGAATTGTGCAGCTTTCGACGGAGCTAGCCCGGGATGTCTAAGGTAATATGAGTAACATACATGGTACGCGTATTATATTGTCGAGATATTGCGATTAAGTCCTTGTTTCAGCTAAATCATAAAATGTATAATGATAAAAAAAAAATAACATAGCTAAGAATCAAAGTTAATTGGATATCAAAATAAATCAATTACCTATTATTTTTATTTATAATTATTTTCATGTTTTAGGGCGTTATCATTAAGGTTCAAAACAACGCACGCGCCTCCCGGGGAGACGCTGGTTCACAGAGGAGACGTGTTAACTTCTTTGTACTTCATTTCAAGAGGTTCAATAGAAATATTGAAGGACGACATCGTGATGGCTATTTTAGGTAATTACACAACTGTTTTCAACGTGTCCAGTTTAGCATCCATCATGTAATGTTAAACATCAAGTGTGCGAGGTTTACCTATCTGATTGTGCCATTCCCATTCGGCTGCATTCCAATTCCCCCGCAATGCACTACTTATGCTACAATGTCAGATTAGTCTAGATAACGTGAGTGACACTGAATAATTAAAATATATTTTTAGCAAAATAAAAAAATAAAATAAAACAAACCGTTTTATTTGAATTTTTGATTTAACTTAAATGTAGAGATAGTAGTAGAGTTTCAGATTTTCAGATGTTTCCATTAAATAAGTATGAAATTGAAAATGTCTGCCGTTCGCAGGTAAAGACGATGTGTTCGGTGAGAACCCGTGTGTCCACACGACGGTCGGGCGCAGCAACTGCCGCGTGCGCGCGCTCACGTACTGCGACCTGCACCGCGTGCATCGGGACGACTTGCTCGACGTGCTCGACTTCTACCCGGAGTTCCGCTCCAGCTTCGTCAACAACCTCGAGATTACGTACAACATGCGAGACGTAAGTCATATTGAACTTTGTATAACTTACAACATGCGATTGTAAGTCACATTGAACTTTGTTACAACATGCGATTATAAGTCATATTGAACGTATAATATGCGAGATGTAATTCATATCGAACTTTGTATAACGTACAACACGCGAGATGCAAGTCACATTGAACTTGGCGTTACGTACAACATGGGAGATGTAAGACATATCGAACTTTATATTACGTTCAATATGCGAGATGTAAGTCACATTGAAATTATTATAACAGATGAGATGTAATTTTTTTTTTCAATTCGGACCAGAAGTCCCAGAAATGAGCGCGTTCAACCAAACAAGTAACTTCTGCTTTATATTGTTAGTATAGATAACATAGTTACGTAAGTCTATGCATGTCAAAAAATATACATAAGCATACAATTAAAAAACATAACCCTCTTTATGACATAGTAGAGAAAAATAATTTAATGTACATCAAAATAAAATGTAATTACAATTTATTAATCTACGTATTTAGTCTAGCAGAAGCGTGTTCAACCATACGGGTGACCTTAATTGAGGCAAATTTATTTTACCTCCGTATTTCATAATTAGTTTATATTAATTAAGTATAAATTATTGTTGGTGCCAGGGTTTAACTGGGCAAGCTACATTTTATAACGTATACCGTGAGTTGTCTCTATATAAGTACATTAACCTAAGTTATATTTATTAGTTGTGGAAAGAAGTCATGGTAACATGTTATTGCAGAAACGTCAACAAAACTGCGCATATTGATGTACAATTGCTTTACGATGAAGGAAAAATCTCGAAAAAACATACATAAGTACTTGAGATATTCAAATGGTAAATGGAATAAGTAGCCAAATGAAGGCCCGTGAGCCAAATAAGGCTCTTTAAACTATTATTAGATTTAATGTATCCGACTTCTCTTATAACTCTAGTGTTTGTTATTAAAATATTATTATTTCGTATATCTTACAATGTCTATCAAATAAATGGTAACGGTAAAGGTAATACGAAAGCATATGTACAAAGTTGTAGTATTTATAGAATTTATAGAATTTATAGTGATGCAATAAAAGCAAGGTCTAATTTAAAATGGCTGTTCGTTGATTTATTTCGATATTTGGGACAACGTACCTACTTATGTACGTGAATTATTTAACTTTAAAATTCAGAAAATCAAACATTATTAGTTAACGTTTACAATACATTACAATTAATTAATGCTAATGCATTAACTAATTAGTTCCAGCATATGAACCAAATAAAAGATTGACTGAAAAGTGCTGTCATCAATTATTTAGCAAGTTTTAAATAATTATCAAAAAACAATAAATAGGGATAATTTATTTGTTTCAATTCAAACACAAGTTTTGTAACTTTATTTAAATGTTTTGCTATAAAGAAAAAAATCTGTAAAACAGTTACTTTAAAATATATATTTCTTTGCGAATCGCGAAAAATGACAAATATCTAAAAATTCCTCGGACTATCAGAGTTAGACCACCCTTAATAGATGTGCCCCAAACCAGCATACTCAAATGTGAACTATGGACGTAACGAACTGTTTGTCCTTTTTCGAGTTAATCAAGAGATTTTTATATATCAGAGCCAAATGGTGACTACTGGCGTTCCTTAAAAAATGCAGGTGCGTTGCCCTTCTTTGGTGTTACCTTTATTAAGAATTTCTAAGAACTTATGATGAATTTTCTTTTATATTTTATATGTCACAAAACCCACAGGTCTTATTTTATTTAGTTACATCTTTCATACATCCAATTACGGATTTATTTTTTACATTAAAGGTTAAAGTAGAGAGTACTTTTTGATGGCTTTGTTTTACGTTTCCAGGAGGAGCTGAGCGGTATCGAACCGCGGCGGCGCATGCGCTACGAGAACCCGTGCGACGCGCGTCTGCTGCGCGAGGCGTACGCGCGCACCACGCGCCGCCCGCACGCCGAGACCTTCGCCGACAAGGTGGTGGGTGACCCGGGCCAACTTCACTTACTTACTAACTAATGTCTACGTATAACCACCCTTCTGACAGTCGGGTAATAAACATAAAGAAGGTAGAAAGTTACATGGAGGATTTATTTTAAAAAAAAAATCAAAAAGAAATAGCTGAGGATTCTTATCGATATATCACGAATCGATAAAAAACAAGTTTTTATTATCAAGTATAAGTATAGTATGAGTTTAGATTTTTATCTGTTTATGAGTTTGTTTTTGACCGCACATCGCGTGCAAATGCAGAACCTATTTTGATGCAAGCTTTAGTAGCCACCACATTCCCACATTCCTCTGTTAAGATAGAACCGTAGTCCGATAACCGGAGAGAAATCAGACGTAGAACCGACGCCTTACTCTGATGTGCTTACCACGTCTAGACTACCTGGCATTCAAAGTCTAACTTATTATATTTGTGATAAAAACGAGGATTTTTTTTATCATTGTCATTGGAATATTTAACCCCCCCAGTGTAAATAAGTACCTATGTAAATAATATGTCTTAGACGGCATGCAGACCTCAGGATGGAACCCATATACCCCAAATTTACGATCGAGTTTTCAAATTTCTGTATACTTAAGCTTACCAAAAATTTTACAGTCCCAAAATTAGACTCAAAATTAACAAAAATCTTGAGTGCTAAGGAAATAAACACTTTTTATGAATTATTTACTAAGTAAAGTGAACAAGGCCTAGATCTTGTAGTTGTGCACCGTTAATGTATGTATAACATATATTAGACTTTTAATAACACAAATATTGAACAAACAGAACTTATTTCAACAAAATTTGCAATAATATACTTAGTTTGTTCACGTTGCACAAAGCAAGATAAATAGAGACTAAATATAGTTTATCCTTTAGTTCATACATTATATTCGTGCTTTAGCTCACCTCCACCTCTGCTTTAAAATAATAGTACTACATTCACGGCTTTTGAAAAAAATGACAACATTCACAACAACATTATTGTAGGTATAAATAACAGGACGACGATAATAATAAAATTCATAATTTTAATATAAACCGACAATGTGACTTTCAAATCATCTGCTTCTTTGCGCCTCTCTTCTATAAAAAATCGATTTTCAAAACTAAATACCATTAATTAATTCTTGTATATGTTATGTCTAGTAGTGGACGTCCAACTGAAATATTGGGACAGTAGAACCATTATTCTCATTCTAAGTAGCTTGCCTTACATATTGTAATCACATAAATTCCATGAACATAAATGCGCATTTTTTTAGCCTTTCCACTTAAAAAGGATGAAAAAAATGCATTATTATCATAGTTTCATCTGTGAACCAACTAAAAATTTCGAGTACAATCACAATAATCTAACTGAATTAATTGCCAACAGGATTCCCAATGTAGTGACGAAGACACGGAATCACCACCTAGTCGAGGTATATTGGAGTTCTCGGCTGAGAAGGCAGGGCAGGATGTAACACCACTGAATTTTAACTTCAGCAAACAAAGATCCACCACACTTAATTCCATCACAGGTAAGATTTTTACTTTCGTAACTGGAATGTTAAAGTTATTTTCAAATTTCAAATCCTCCACTTACTGCACCTGAGAGAACTCATTACCTACTTACATTCAGGTACATTAAAGTGATGGTATAAAATAGAGTAGTTACACATAGAAATAATGGAAGATGTACAAAACCCTTTGTACTAATTAATATTCCCAAATTAATATAAACATTCATTTTTATTCCATTTATACTGGCAAGACGAAAAAGCTATCCATTCAAAACTTGTCTATGAGAGTTCGATTTCAGTATTTAATTTTTTTCTGTTCTGAATGACAAGTAATATCGTCTCGCCAGTATTAACCGTTTTAACGTTACAATTATTTGGTTTATAGCTATCTAGATTAATACTTGCAATTTTAAGACATCAATTTAAATAATCTAAAATTCCTTTACAAAGATATTTTTCAATATTTGTTAGTGTTAATTCTATACTATACCATATTCTGTAATATTTAAAGCATACTTTAATTAAATAGCAGATAACCTATTTAATTTAAAGCAGCATGGTATACGCTTAAGATCTTTTCCTGTTCAATGACGACGGCGGGAGAAGGTATAATTAGGTCGATCCAAGCATAATTCGAATATCTCAATCTGTACAAAGTCTAAGAATTTGTTTAAGAAGTCTTTTAGGCGGTTATATATAATTAATGCTTTGTATCGGTCTAAATTTTTCGTCCGCTCTGAGCGCGGCCCTTGTGTGCAGGCATGCTAGCGCAACTAAAACGGAGCTTCCCAGACCTCTACCACCATAAAACTCATCAGCCGCTACACAACAAGTACTGTAAGTACCTTCCTAATTTAGAGGCATGTATCTGTAAATAAAAATCTACAAAATGATCACAGTTGACCCCTTATTAGTTTAGATTTTACTTGGAATGTCATAGATGACCAAACTACACTTAGTTTAAGCTATTTTGTTTTTATAAAATATTGTACAATGTTATCCAAACTAATAATGAAATAAATTCAATGTACGACAACTAGAAAATAATTTACTTGGAACTTTAATTTTTTTTTATCATATTAGTTTGGATATGAAATTAATATAGACATAATTTTGTATTTTGTGGAGGTTGTCATTATTTGTACTACCAGGTAATTGAAAAACATTTTTGCCAGTTTGAGTCCAATTCGAACATGTAGTATAATTGGCCTAATTTACAAATAGTCCTATTTGTGTCGATTGATGAAAATATAACATACTTAATCAGTTATGAAAGCTCTAAGCAAGAATTATGCAAGCATAAATGTTAGAGATAGAGTTAGTCGTGTTTATTTTGGAGACGCTACATATCTAGAACACTGATAGTTTGGCTGATACGTCCGTAGTACCAATATCAAAATTAAAGTTATAATAAGTAGAATGTATTCATTGTCATGTGAATATGCAACTGTAAATTTTATAACATATAGAGCATTTTGAATGCCTTTTCAGCGCAATCGACTCCTCAGACGTATAGAGGTAGAGCGGCGGTTCGACGACAGTCGTCTGTGGGTCCTCTGAACGATACGTCGCCTCTCACGGGCGGCACGGGCGCGGGCGAGCCCGTAGTCAGCACGCCTGCGCACAGCGCGACGCTGCCTGTGTCCAGCCTGAGCACGAACCCCAGCTCGTACTACACGAACGCCTCGCCGAGCCCGCCCGTGCCGGCGCCCGTCCACGTCTCCTGCGACGACATCCTCGCGCCGAGCGCCTCGCACTCCGCCAGCCGAGCCCCGTCCTCGCGCTCGGCTCCACATTCCGCCGTCAACCTGCATCAAACCGGGAGACCGACAGCTCTACCATTTACGTCGGAAAGATTACAAAGTACAATACAGGTACGTCTATTTATTTATCTTTCATTTTTTTAAGGTCTTTTTGCCTTAGGCTGATGAAAAATGTCGACGTGGCTGACGAATTGTATCTATCTATGTGTATTGTCCTATGAAATGAATACAATTCCTAGAATTCATACATTTCCGGTAACATATACATAATTTATGAACACTACATCTATATGGGTAAATCAAATTTTATAAAATAGATTTTATTGTATAACCTTGATAAATACCTACTGGCTACTGCTCTAAATATTTATACTCACTGTTGTAGGACGCTGTTTCGCCGCAGTACCAGAATGTTGGCGCAGCGGCCTCATCAGCGTCGGTGGCGACGATTTTAACGAGATTAGAAGAACTTAGTAGACGAGTAGCTGTCTTAGAAACGGGTCTAACGTCAGATGTCAGACGTATATTACAGCTGTTACAGGCTCGCGAGATACCTCACCATAACGCACATACACCCTCGCAACCTTTGCCGAAAGCCTCCTTGTCAGTACCGCAAACTAACGAGGTAAATCATTGTTACTATAATTTTTATTTTACATTATCGTACTTCCTTCTTTTATCTATCTTTATGAGTATTACTGCGGTCTATTTAATCTACTGAATGCCTACATTTAGAGGCAAAGGATGAAAAGTGTTTTTTGTAACACAGCACTTTACGATCCAAGTACACAACAACTTTTACCGAATTGGTTAATGAGTGAAAAGTAATTTGAGTGGGCTGACTAAAAATAAAATATGTGCAGAATTTGATACAAGCTAATTATTTTTTAAATATTTCACTGATCCCAATAATAGACAAACCACAGGTCATCAAAAGTATAACCTATAATATTATGCAAACGTTAGGTGTATTTTTTTCCCGTTATGGTTTTGGGTAGGCAAGTACAAACAGCCTGTTGGTTTAAACAGTAATTTGTTATTAGTTATTTGCACTAACCTAATTTATGAAGATCATTTTATTACGAACACTATTATTTTATTAGTCATACATAGTGCATACTCGTACGTGTGAAAGAGAGATGCCAGCGAACCGTCCGTCCGAGCGATAAACTTTTCGAATAACTGTTCTGGACTCAAATTTATTTGTCAACCCACTTCAGTGGCGTAACTACAGGGTGGCAAGTCGGGAAAATGCCACGGGCCCCAGATGGAAGGAGACTCCGGTCAGAGGAGAATCCCAAGTAAAAAAAGCTTCTTTGTGTTGAAAATTCATCGGATGAGCCCCATCCGATTGATTTTCCACGGGTCTCGAGCGGTATAGTCACGCTACTAACCCACTTGCAACATATTTATTAACATTTTCATTTTAATATTAAATTCTTTTCATCCATTAACCAGTGCAGTAAAGGTCGTTGTATGCTCGGATACTATACCATGGATTGCCTGATGGATGCCTTCTCGCCGGTATTTTTTGAGCGAGAGCTACCCACGTACCAAAACAATGAGTAGTACCGGTCCAATAAAATACTTTAAATTTTTTTGCTTAAAAATATGATATTCACCAGTGGGAGTGGAACTGGAACGGCGAGCGCGAGCGGGGCGGGCGCGGCGGGCGGGG
>LUGF01057390.1:50976-67062 GCA_001625245.1 Calycopis cecrops | reverse complement strand
TCCACGCGCTCGCTCGCCGAGTCCGCGTCGTGCGGCTCGCTGGCGGGCGGCTGCGCGCAGGACGCGCCCGCGCGCCGCTTCCACTTCTGCCGGCGGATAGCGCGCGTCCGCCGCGACGACGCGAGGACCTTCCTCTGACACACCCATGGACCAATTTTGTACTTCGTGACGCTTCACACGTCCTCGCGATCTATCGCACGGCGCAGCGGTCGCTCGCATTGAGTCCGCACCGACCGATGCCATATAAAGAGTGTCCGAGTTTGGTATGATGGCCTTAAGTAACTGAATGTATTGGCATCGGTTAGTATTGCTAATGTATATGGTCGATACGTGACGATGGACACATTTGGTGCTTTAATTTTTTTGGTAGGTTACTGATGTTTTGAGTGACGCCGTTATACGATACGAGTTATTATGGTTTGTATTCACTGACACCGTAAAATTTGTAGTTTTTTTTTCTTGTCAGCGTCGTTAACAGCGATGAAACAGATTTATATGAGACCACAATTGTAAATTCTCAGCAGTGCACTGTAAAGTTAATAAGACTGAGATACTACGTAATACCGTGAACTGTATTTCCAGAAGAGAGTAAACGAAAAACGCTTTCTACCCGTCCTTGCTCCTTGCCTTTACATTGTAGCTAGGTAATATCTAACACTACTATGATGAAAATGAATTTGGGATGCTCCTTGTGGAAGTGCGTTTATAAAATTTGCTATATTATTAAATATAAGGGTAATAATGTACCGCGCAAATTTCAATGTTGTCTACACTTATTTTATTAAAACTGTTATTACTACTACTACTACGACACCTATGAAAAACTTCCACTTATGATGTAATATAAAATATTGAAATTACAATGAATTCATTGATTTAATTAAGATCTAAGTACAGCTTTTTATTGTTTTAAAATTAATCGCGTTGGCTTGGCATCTAAACTACTAGATATTAAAATGTCTGTATCTTATTGATACAGAACTTGGGTCACTAGTGGAAGTTTGGTACGTAATGGAAATACTACTGACATTTTGGTACTATAATATGTAAGCAATAATGAAATAGGCGACATTGTGAAGGTACATTATAAAAGAAAAAAATAAAAAAAATACATTTTTGCGTCAATTCCCATGCGTCATATACTGTTGGATTCACTCTGACTATAATCCGCTTTTCTTAACATAGTACATATTGTAGTACCTAATTAAATAAAAAGTCATGCCCAAATATAGAGAATAGACTGCTAAGTGAAATAATAATTGATTTAATTTACTTTGAAGGTCTCAAAAAGGTAATCTATTTTTTATTACACCCCTGATAATTTCTTGTTCATTTATAAATTTGGTTGAATAATAAAAAATAGATTAATAGCATAGAAATCCTAGGTAAAATATCAAAAAGAGGAAGAACTGATATAATAGCTTGGGATAAATTTGTTAAAAGTCAAATACAAAGCGTAATTCTACAAAAAAAAAACAGAACATCGATCAACCATGCCCATGTTATCGAAGTGTTTTTTACTTCGAATGTCATAAATCTATTTGGACCGGTTCCTTCAGTGGATTGTACACAAATGTTCACCAAAAACTTATGGCAATATATACAAGTAGTGAGTAACATTTTCATTGAAACAAAATATTTATTTGATTAAATATAATATATGAACCACAAATCAAACTGGTTTACCAAAAACTAGGCTAAAAATATCACATTTATCGTGTTTCTTTTTTAAGCTCAATTATGTTTAAATGTAGGATATTATAGTTCAAAATATAAAGAAATGTATAATACTAATTTATTTAGTGCAATTATTTCATCACGACGATAAGTAATAAGGCAGCTTAAACTCACAATCACTTACTTTTCAACATTAAGTATCAATAAAAACATTTTTCTATAATGATACTGCAATGTATTTCACAACTTAATTTGTAGATTATATTAATATGTAGGTTTAGATTCTTAAGTCCGTCAATTGCAAATGTAACTAGATAGTATTCCATCGATCTTCTTCTAACGTTCGTTGCTTTGCTCTAAAATTGTATGCCTAATATACTAGAAGCTTATACCTACTTGCTTTTGTAGATGTAGAATTTCATGACGCGTAGATAATAGTAACCAGTTACGTTCTATTTTTAGAAAATACCTAAGTAATACGATTATTATTTATTCCAATTATACATAGATCGGCAAGCATATTGAGTATAGTAAGACTTTACTAATGACGTAGACAGAATGTAATGGCCAAGCAATAAATAAATCAAAGAATATTATTATACGTAGGTATTCCCTCGCGCCCCGCCCTCCCTGCAGAAGAGATCTAAAAGTCACTTCTAAGCGTCAAATGTAAATTGCCAAATGTTTGCCGGTCAATGTTTCTATGTCATTTACGTTCCACAACTCACTATAATGTCATTTTAAAATATTTAAATTTCAATGGGAGCAAGTTTTGTTATTATTTTTTGTATACTATTTCATTTAAATAAACTAAAAATAGTAAGCTGTAAATTAATACCTATAAATATAGTTTACTTTAATAATATCTAAACCTAATTGTAAAAATGCTGAATGACGCCGGTATGGTAAATTGCAAATATATGTATAATAGTTATTATTATTATTACTACATACAAATAGTATTGGTGATGTATGACAAATAATTTACAAGCAGGCGAGCATAAATGAAATAATATAGCTTCTATTGTAATAGGCTTCAAAAAATTAAGGAGCTTTATATGACATTAATCAGAATTTACTTCATAAGAATATTTTGATTCGCATATAACTTATTCCGTTAATTTACCAAAGTATTGGTCATAAATGCTGTGATTTGCTTCGCACATATTATTGAGAACAATATACGCTATTTCTTATTTATATAATTTTATATACGCCATTCGAGCTTTGCGGTTCAAAAAATACTTACAATAACCTTTAGCTATTAGATAACAATAAAATGCTAGAAATAATAATTACCAAAAGTGGATTAGCTAATAATGAATAATGATGAATGGAACCTATGCATTAAATTTTGTTTTTGAATATTCCACCGGAGATATTTATATCTTGATTCAGGAATAAAAATATAATTTGATGATTTTTGTCATAAACGGGTACTTAACGATTTTAAATTAATAAAAAAGTACATACATAATAAAAAAAGCAGCACTTGATATAGCGTCCCCTGTACCCTTAGGTAATTAAATTATTATAGAGTTAAAAATTCGTCCCGACTTTTGGCTGCTGTATTTGTACCCTTGAATCACAGGATGTTGAGCTTATTACTTATTCTTTATAATGTTCTGCTACAGATAGAAATATAACTTAACTTATGTTTTCTCTTTATACTCTTTTTTTCTCACTCGATTCCAACAATGAAACAAACACACACTTTTATTAAAACACATAATTAGAAAATGATTCTTCAACATGCCAGATTTAATTAGTGCTAATTAGCTTTACCACATTACTGTGCATTTACACATATTTACACCAGATTCTCTACGGGGTTAGCACTTAGCAGAGAGAAGCGAGTCCTTTAAGTCACAATCACTACGTATTTCTTGTTTCCTCTACATTCATTACTCTTTTCACATTAAAACACGGGATGCGTAGTTTCGTATCACCATATTCGGACACCATTGATCAATCTAAACTCGGTCTTCTCCAGTGCTTATGTAAGTACCGAGTAAGATCCATGTTCACGTTGTACCTAAAACTATTTTCTTAAACTTTATTTAGAATTGTTGCTACATGTTGGAACTGATGGAGCATACCCTTTCTCACTTTTACATAGAAACTTTTTATATCATTCATAGCGATAATTCTCAATTTGTATATCTTAATCATTTCTGCTTTCAACACACATTTTTTGCACATAGTTTTACAAGCTGAGCTTGCACAATTATATGCTTATCAGTTGTGACAACGGGTGCCCATATTCAAATCGGTGCTTCTAAAAAATATCGCTTATGCTCCATTCGCTCTGTTCCCTGCTGACACTCTTATTTTGACATCAGCGGTGTACCTTCCAACCCTACTAAACCCACACCCAACATACACAAAATGATTCACTTCATCCAACACTGCATCATCTACCACTTCACATAAATTCGTTCGGGTACTCCCTGTTTAAAGACTATAACTTAAATTTTCTTTACATTCATTTGTAAGACATATTCATACAGTCGTCTCTCATAACCGTTTTTGTTCGTAGCACATCTCTCGCTCGTAGCGTCACTCGTAGCACAGGCAAATCAGACTAAAACCCCTGTCTACATGACCGTGATACGTGAAATATTTCAACATTATAATTTTATATTAGGATGTCTGTGACGCGAACTTATTACATTTTCTTCTGCCAAGAATAAAGCCGGTAAAAAGTATGACTTCGAGAATGTGAGTGAAACTTTAGCTTATAAATAGTGGACAGATATGAGACTAACTCTAGTAAGCACATAAGAACTTAAATGGAAACAGTATCTGAGATGTGATTACAAATGATCATGTAGGAAGATTATTTATCATATAATTATTGCAAATTAATTGGTAAGTTTAATTTTTTTATTTAATTATATTTTAATCACCATGCTTCGTAACAAGTCCGCAATATTTTCGCTTTTAGAATGCTATTGCAGTGTGATGTGTCCTGTTTTAAAATTCAAATAATGTCGCTCATTGTGAATTGATTTATGGGGAATTTACTGTTCGATAATAACACCAGAAAAATATGGTAACATATCGCGAAATATTTGTAATCCCGCTGAGGAAGCAAAAATTTTTGCGACGTTTTAAAAACGTACTGACGATATGCGTTCCGCGCAACGCAGTCGACAAGCACGTCTGTGTAATATAGAATTTTCTCTAGAATATTGATCATAATATTACATCGTGTGCCCAACCCCTTTAGATACTATTTCACTATACCATACGGTTTTAACTTCCACTTATTTCAATACATTGCACTCGTACACCGCGTTTCAAACGCGCGTTTATAGCGCGCATAAAAAACGCAATGTCCAAAAGTCCATACTACAGAAACCGCAACGGCTCGTGCATAGGTATTACAAAGACAATATCTTGTCAGATAAAACGAGCTGCTGATCTTATCTGGAGATGCATTGCGGGATAATCAATTACTTTTGAGTACTACCTATCTCCAATTTTAATACTTATTGCCTTGATAAAAAGCCCGGTTGTTTTAGCCCTAAATAATCACAACATTAATAATATTTTAGCATAATAAATATTACTAAGTTTAGTATTTATATTTTAAATGCATTTAAGTGCTACGCGAAGGCGTACATAATAATAATTACGTGTAATTTTGTCTGTGATCGAAATTTTATATTGTTAAGCTGAAAGGAAAACGCACTTAACTACTGTTATGTAAATGTTGTACTTACTTATTACTATAATTTTAACGTTATTCATAAATATATATTACAAAAGTTCATTCATTCATCCAAGGAGTTGTGTTTTGAATTTACTACAATGTTGATATCGTTGCTAACAATCCTTTTGAAATATTGACATTTTAATTATTATTAATAACATTAGTCAATAATATTATACTTAATTAATACTATAGATTTTCCATTTATATTATTTTAATTACACATACCTAGCGCAAGACAAGTCAGTTTTTTTCACAATTGTATAATTCATTATTATAGGTAACTATTACTTATTTTATTTTTAAGCTTCAACATAACTTAGTAATTGTAACTAATTTTATTTATCGTCATTATGTACAGAAAGCGTTTGATCACTTCCACGTTTATTTAAGTAGTTTCTTCACTATTTATTTTGACCCTACCCGTGTACATTAATTTGTTTATGATATTGTATGGGCGTTTTCACAAAGGCCTATACGTATATGGATATCGGCGCCCAAAACATATCGACGGCACCATAGGACGCTCGTCAGCTGTCGGACGATAAAGTTTGTATATGTGCTCAAAAAGAACTAATAGCTCTGTTCACACTACAGCCGTAGTCTGACATGACCCTGCTCTGTACTTGTACAAATCCAGCCGATATTGTCGGATATACACTATCAATATCGCAGCCGATGTCGATATCGGATCGGTCAATGTGAAATCGCTATAAGAATTATATTGTTGTGTTGTTCTACTTAAATTATTTTATATGTAACTAAATTTAAATAAAATGTCTTCATACTAATATTATTTGCAGTATTACAACGTATTTAATAATAAAATTAATTGTTAATAATTTAGTAACTTTATCTACTATTTAGTAATTACTACTTAGAAGCTTTTTAACACACAAATATCAGGGTAAAATTAAATTAATATTGTATAAATATTCACACATGTGGTTTGTCTATGGCCAGGCAGCGATTTCGTTTGGCTAAATTAAGATTGTATTATCTTCTATGCCAACTATGCCACACCTCTTACAACGTATCTTAAAATTAATTTATGTAATAGTGTTTATCTCTCAAATTTCACACGAAGGTTGAATTAGTTAAGATTTTGTTAAAATACTTCGCTAAGTCTCTAACTTTGTGACAACGATTATAAGTTATTCAAATTCCTGTACAAACTGAACGATTTTAAATGTGCATGAATAAACGCTTTACGGGTACTTTTTATACAACATTATGAATTAGTTCGTTATTGTTACACGGATGAATGAATTGTACATGCTATACATGTACCTACGTCATTGTATATTTTAAGCTGTGCACATTAGCCATTATATAGTTGAATGAATCTTTGAAATGCGCAAATTCTCGTTGAATACGTACATAAGTTCCATGAAAATAAAAATATTACGCACATGCGACTTGTCATTTTATTTCATTATTATGTATTTCATTAAATTAATTTTTTTTTGTATAAGTAGCATAAAAACAGTTGTCGCCTTTCTTCCGCAAGCTCCTTTTTGCCCTTGGATGCCCTTGAAAATAATAATAAACAATGTCCTCTTAGCCGATTTCAGCTACGGGGGCCGTCTATTATAGACGAGCCATCTGCGCAGGACATTATAGTGCAGAAGTGTGCGCGCAAACACAAGTGCCTCTCTCTTCCGTCATTCTCATATTTCGATGGGACGGCAGTCCGACATGACCGGTGAGAAATCAGGCGCAGGACCGACGGCTCACCGCTCAACGGGCTCTCCAAGGCACGAGGGTCTAACGCCGCCAACTTCCGGACTCTGGACTGTTATTAGAAATTTAAACATAACTATCACTTTTTGATCCGACCCGGGATTCGAACCCGGGACCTAAAGTCTGTGGTTGATCATGGCTACCGCTAGACCACGAGGCAGTCACTTGGAAACATGGAAATATGGAGCCTTGGAAATACCTACACAATATAATGCTACGAGTAATAAACGAGACAGCACAGCCGTCAGTTTTAGCGAGAGGCATCGTTTCGTTTATCCAAAAACAAAGGCATTATATGTAAAGCCTACGGATGAACGACTGGTCGCATTGTCGTAGCGAGGCATTCTACAATATAGCAGCTCAGTTTTAGCCTCATTGTACTTGTTGCACATTAGGTGGGTGACCATGCAATACGGTCAGGTTCCCATCCTGACCCCTGGCCCCAGTACTCCAGAGAAGCTCGTCACCTCTGTTCAAATCGTCTCGTTCCAATTCACGCCGCCTTTGGCTGATTCAGAGGGACGCCTGGAGGACTCTCTAGCTGAGCTGCTCTTAGTCTGTCTAGTCCGCTCACATATGACGGCTACCTATATTGAATAATGTACATCGCTGAACACTTTTTGGTGGACTTTTACTCAGCCAAATTCAATCTGACTACCTAATCGTTGGCCCGCCGCAAAACAAAACGGCCCTGTTTTTTAAATCAGCTAGCCGTAATGTTTTAAGTCAATTTATATAATCTGACTTAGACACAAAACCCTTTTTGTTTTTTGTCGCTGGGCAATGTACTTGGGCAAGTCCGCAGATTGGGAGGCTAGGGAGCAAAAAGCAGCTGCTCTTCCTACCTACTAAGCCCCAGCGGTGTCACTGTACAATGTACATCTACCAGTGGATGAGCCACGGGAACGCGGTGGCATATAACCGCGACACCTGTTCCTATACCTTTATTTCTTCGCTCAAATATTATCATAATCTTTAGTGTAATCGGATTTATTATTAAAATGATAACATTTATATAGTTTTGGTCAAACGCAAAACTAAAAACTACTAATTTTGGAGGGCACTTAGTATTGCAGCTAAATAATGATTTTATTAGTGGGTAATGTAAGAAATAAACACAACACATGAAAGGGATCAGCGCTTAACAGACACAGAGGTCGTAACTAAGAACAGTCTCTATCTTTGATATGATCAAAATCACATACATACCAAAGTGTACATTTCTATTTCTACATTTATCTGTGTCAGTTCTAAAAGTCCCCCAAATTAGTGGCATATGGAGGCTGCAAGAGTCACGTGAACTCTTAAAAACTGATAACTAATCTACGACTAAATTCATTAAAACATATACCTAAATTATAAGATGGTGTTTTATTCTTGCCAACTGGACCTCATCGAATATCGAAGTAATACAGCTATTATATACAACGTCAATTTATAAGCAGGGAGTTTAATTTTCTTTTCATTTTTAGGGAGCAAAATAGATCTATACTTGATATTTTCCAATAATAAAACAAAGATACATTTTTTTTAATTTACAGATCGTAATATAGCAGTTCTATAAAGAACATGTTCTAATAGTAATTCAGTCGAATTTTGGTTACAGCACAAGTGCGAAAATTCAAACTAAGTATAGTGCACAAGTTGATATCAGACAAGATGTTTTCTCTCTCTAATCTTTAACCTTATTGGAATGGAACGACGATTACATACAACCGAATAGAAATCAGGCACTGCATCAATAGCTTAATGTGTTGTAATTCCAAGACACTGTATTAGTAATTGATAAATCCTAACAAGAGTTTACAGCGCAGTACATAACAATGTGTGGTTGACCGTAGTTACCATTAGAGCATAGGTTAGATTAGATTTTAAATATTCTCATCCGTTCTCTTCAGCATATCGCATTATTTAGGTGCACTAACATGCGGTTTTATTGTGGCGTCTAAATGAAAATGTATATGACTTTTACCTCACACTACCATAAATTTGTTCAAAATATGAAATATAATTATAATTTAACAAGTAATATAGAATGATCATTAAGTTTTGATTGGCTTAGGCCCGTTTGCACGGAACTCGGTAAAAAAACATGGTTGACATCTGCGTAGTGCTTGACAGACGACAGTTGTGAATTGACATTTGAGTTGTCATTTAGCAGTTGTGTTGCTTGTGTGCTGCTGTTTATTTTTTTGGGATTATGAATTAATAAAGATCGTGAAATAGTAATACGTTCTCCGTTGATTTATAGTTTTGTGAGTTCGTGAGGCGACTGTAATCAAAACCTGCATGACATCGAGATCAGATTTTTGGTCTCCTCCCTGTACGTAAAACCTGGATAAGAAATCAGACGGTGTATTGAAAAGTATATTTATCACGAACAACTCTTATCCAACCAACAAAAATAAAAACAATTAAAAAATTTAATTAATCAACGTATTTTTCTGGTGAGCACTTATTTTAACAACAACTAAAGATATTAAATAGCAGTGAAGTTTAAAGTATTATATTTGAGGTTATATTTCCATATGATTGCATTCAATGCTTGGATCTATGAAGGTACCCGAAATATAAGTAACAATGCATATACATTATTGAAAACTTAAAAATATATTTCTGCTTTGTATTATATTGCGTATTAGTATATATCACGATTCTAGTTTATCTTAAAAAATGGAGCAATCCGTCGGGGACCCCATCAAATGTCATAAATGCAGACATACAGTAATTTCCAATGCAACAGCTAATGTATATGCTCAGCCTATATGTGCCACAAAAGATTGTCAAAGTTACAATAAAAATAGCTTTCTTTATTTAATTGAAGAAAAACTCCCATCTTGGATAAAGTTAAAAATTGAGGAAGAAAATTGGACTAAGGGAAAACTTCATTGTGAAAATTGTAACTTTAAAATTGGATCCTTTGATTTCATATCAGGTAGAAAATGTGAGTGCGGATTGTCAGTTTTGCCACCAGTTCACCTTGTTGCCAGTCAAGTTGACAAGCCATTAAGATTATGAGTTGGAATTAACAAACACTTGTGGTTTTATAAAGCCGCATTCATCCTAATCTGTACAAAGTGCAATTATATTAATACACCGGTATATGTATATGATTGATTGTGGAAGTGGGCTGAGCCATAGATTTAAAGGCATTTAAGTATAAACATGTTCAAATTGTTATTAAAATTTTGATGATTATAAATATTATCTATTACTTTATTTAATAACCTATCTTAATCTCTGTACAATATAGTTATTATAATATCTATTCACCCATTAATATAAACACAAATGTCATTGGTTTGTTATGAACTTAAGCTGAAATATCGCCTATGATATAAATAATTAAGAAATCATAGTGGAGGCAATGCTATTTGGTTATTGCCCACTTTGAGGTAAATAACTTTATTCAATTTATATAAAATACTAGCTGCGCCCCGCGGTTTGACCCGCGTAACTTTCGATCCTGTGGGAATATCGGGATGAAAAATGATGTTGGCCGATTCTCAGACCTACTCAATATGCTCACAAAATTTCATGAGAATCGGTCAACCCGTTTCGAAGGAGTATGGCAACGAAAACTGTGACACGAGAATTTTATATATTATATGTTGAGTTACTTCCTGATATAACTTTATATTTTTGAAAGAATGCTTAAAAACTAGTTTTGATAACACAATAAAAATAAAAATACAATACAAAAATATTTCTTCTTTATATTATTTTTAAAGATAACTTGGTGCGCTCTGCGGTTTCACCTGAGCAAATGTCGATCCTGTGGAAATATCGAGATGAAAAATAGATGTTGGCAGATTCTCAAATCTACCCAATATGTATACAAAATTTCATGAGAATCAGTTTAGCTGTTTCGGAGGAGTATGGTAACCAACACTGTGTCATGAGAATTTTATATAGATATAATATGACAGCAACTAAGAATTAGAAAATAGAATTGTCAAGTAAATAGGATATATTTATTAAACTTTTATACAATTGTAATTCCTTCCAATAGCTTAAACAAGCTCTTATCAAACAACTATTCCACTACCATATCATTTTGTGCAACCAATTCATTTGACTCAACATCTCGACATTTTGCGGCCTGCAATTCTCGTCGAATCTATAAACAAATAATAACTATATTACTTTCACACCATCACATTTTCTCACATCATTGGGAATAGACCACCCATAAACATTACTTGGTAATATATCCCCTTAATGTAAAACCATTATAACACAAATCAACTCTCTCCAATCCAAAGTGAAATAAATATAGATTGGGGTGACACAAAAATAATTGTAACAATTAATTTGGAATTTTACTCCTCATAGATGGAGAAAAATTAACAGTTATTTGTTACCAGTATAAAAGAATGTGGAAAAAACCATGAAATCCTAGGCTGCATTGAACATTTTTTTTTGTAGAATATAAATTTTACCTCGTGTGTTATTGTAGGATGAGATTGCTTCCTTAATAATTCCAAAAGAGCATCCCGTTGTTCACTAGAGATATCAGCCTTATATCTTTGTACAAATGTTAACAATGCTTGATGCCAAAGTACAGGCAAGTTTCTTGATTCACTTTGAAACCTTAAAAGAATAAAATTAACTTTATAATATACAAATCTATTTGTGACTAACATTAATATAATCTTACACATTATCAACGCTTTGGGTTCGATGGTATAGGACCAAGACTAGTGTTAGCCAGTCCTTAAAAGAATAAAGTTAATTATAATTAGTTTCTTTTTATGTCATTTTGATAAAAAATATTATTATCATATTGTTTATAGTACCTGATACCCCTACCAGACAGTGAGAGAGTGGAAATTGACGCATCAGTTCTCATCTTGAAATTGGGTGATAAGTAGTTTGCTCTCTCTTCAACTAACTTAAAAGGCTTTTTGTAAATATATTCAAATTAGATTACTGACCTTAAGAAATGGAAAACAACTGAGTCTACCACTCTATATGGAAGAGCATATTTTTTATCAAACAATATTCTGAGAAATATTGAATTAGCTCCAGTATAATCCATTTCAGCAATTTTCAGAAGAGCTGCACTTGAATGCAGAACTGGGATTGAATTACGAGCTAATACTGATCCAATGATAATTGCTTCTCGCAATGTGCAGTCACCAGCCTATAAATTATGACACATTTTAGCAATGTTCCACAATTTTTGAAAATAAGGTAGTATTAATAATGTATTTTACCATTCAACTTACTTCTAAGAGGGGCAGTAGTATACCCTTCATAAAAGCTCCTGGCTTAAACAATGCTTTTCGTAATGCTTGATATAAATGAAAATTTAATCTTTTGTATTCTGCGAGGTCATCTCTGACTCTAGGTAACAAAACCAAATTATAAAAACGTTGAGCCATTTTCTCTTTTAAATTTGAGGCAAAAATTCTTGTTGCCTGGAAAAAAAAATTCTTAAATTATATTATGGATTAGATAAATGCATTTTACTTTTTTCCAGCTTGCCGGTTTGGATACATAACTTTGATAGTTATTAGATAGTAAAAAAAAAAAAGTTAGGAAATTGAATGGGAAAAGTTTGTTACAAATAAAACATTAAAAAAAATCTACAGTCAATTTCTACTGTGAAACATGAGACTGTATGATCCAGCTCCATGCTTGTTGTGCTAATCATCACCTGATACATAGCAGCAGCTGACCATGTTGTAGGTTCTGTTAGATAAAGTATATGCTCCCAGTTCTGTAAGTGTGGTATCATTTTAAAAGCCTTTGGCAGTTTTCCAGATCTGTACTTCTGTAAGACATCTCGGACACCTTCATACATAGTCTTAATTCTGTAAAAAAAGATAACTTCCTTTGTATCACCAATGTTGGAAGATAATGCAAGCTTGGTTTATTTAACTATTGATGTAAATAATGTACTTATAATGATATAATATAATGATTAACTGTAATGACCTTGGATCAATGTTTTGTAGTTTGAGTGTTTCAACATCTGAAAACTGTGTCTGTAGCTCTGTATGTTTGTCAGTTATTTTGTCCTTTATTATGTCTGCCAAAGTTCGTGTTCTTTCCGGCTTGGCAGACATAAACATTTTTAAAGCTTCCTCATCATCTTCATTTATCTCTATATTGTCATAATATGTATCTGGTTCTAGGTCATCACGATCTGAATCTTCGTTATCTGAATCTGAAAATCATTATAATCTTAAATAAGACTGAATTGTTTTAAAAGTAATTTATTTAATGAAACTACAGAATGCTCATTTAGTAATAAGTAATATCTTTACCATTTAATGCCATTGGTGTATCATTTTGAACTTTGTTTACAGGTAACCCTTCACTTAATTCTGCTTGTTGACGTCTGGCGGCTTTTAAAATTTTCTTTGATAGATCTGCATTAACAAACTAAAAAATGACGTTAATTTAATCAAGTCTAAAATGTTACATATGAGAGAATCAAAAGAAATAAATGCAGTCACAATATTTACCTCGTCGTCGTCGTCATTTCTATTTTTCTCTTTGTGTCTATTTTTATTTTTGACAGAATTTCCTGCCTCAATTTGATCAGCAAGTGAAACATTCTTCCCTATTTGTGAAGGCTTCAACTTTTTTGCTTTTCCCATTTTTATTTAATAATATTTATTTTAATATAGTAGGGCTAGGAAACACACGTGTTTGATAAAACTCAGTAATACTTGACAAATCACAAATGACATTATGACAGTACAATTAACTTTTGACATTCCTCTGACAGATGTCTGTGACAGATTTTTTTCAAATAGCCATAGTCAGATAATTTTATAATTTATATTTGCCATTGGAATGTTTTGTTGACTCTTCCACAAATATTTTATAGCTGATGAGTTTCTTAAATTACATTAAATTCTATACATAAGAAATTGTTTCAACAATATGTGGAAGGGCAGGAAGACATCAACGCCTCTGCATATTTATTTGTACATAACGGACTAATGTCCTATTTACACAAACAAGTGGGTTTTATAACTAGCTGAAGCCGAGGATAAGTTTAACTTAATATAGAAATGTTAACAGAATATAAGTATTTTCTCCGCAATTATTCTAAAGAGGTCGATATCTTTTGATTCTAAAATATCATAATCTAGCTCGTTAACTAACACATACATCCTTGTCACCGGATTATTTCTAGTGTAAGAAGAACCATAATTATTGATATAAAATGTCGGTTTGTGTCTAGTGTTCGATGAAGGTACTCTAAAGTTAAGTTCACCGAGCAGAGCCGAACAGTCTAGTTTGCCATTACAAAGCTTAATTATAAATTTCAAGTCCTGAGATTTGCGTAGTGATTCTAAGGTAGGAAGATGGAGAGTGTTCGCAATTTCAACGTAGTCATGAGTTATGAAAGGGTCAGGTATGTTCATCCTTGGCGCAATCATTCTGTAAAATTTATGCTGCACTGTTTCCATTGTTTTGGAATGTTGTTCTGAAATGGGTGACCATACCACTGAAGCAAAAAGTAGTAGGTATAGGTCTAACTAGAGAAACATAAAGTGTTTTCAATACCTGAGGTGACTTAAAGTCCGCACAAGTTCTTCTAACAAATCCAAGTTGTTGCATAGCTTTATTTACTACTTGTTTTCGATGCGATTCAAAAGTCAGTTTTTCGTCGAAGATTACACCCAGATCTCTGATCTCACTGACACGTTTTAAAGGAACGTTGTTGATGAAATATTCGTTATCAATAATTATTGTTCTAGAGCGCGAGAAGGTGATACGCCAACATTTATTCGAGTTTAGAATCATGTCATTGTCTTGACACCAACGATATAGGGTGTTTAAGACATTTTGCAAAAGTACAGCATCGTCTCTCGAATTTATACGTTTATAGATTTTAAGATCATCGGCGAAAAGTAGAAATTGTGTGTCAGTGAAAACTTTCGTAATATCGTTTATAAAAATTATAAATAATAAGGGGCCTAGGTGAGGACCTTGAGGAACTCCAGAAAGAACATCTATTTGATGGGATATATAGTTTTATATTTAACTCGTTGGGTTCTGTTCGATAGGTAACTTCTAAACCATTCTAGCAATATTCCGACAATGCCAAACGCCTCGAGTTTGGTCAAAAGTATAGACGGATTTACGGTATCAAATACTTTGCTATAATCAGTATAAATACTGTCTACTTGAGATTTATCGTTAAGTGCGTTTAGTATGTAGTTGGTGTAGATACATAAGTTAGCTTCTATGCTTCGATTTTCTACAAAGCCGAATTGATTTTGAGACAAATAAGGCCGGATTGACAATTTCAGTTTATCGGTGATCAAAGATTCAAATAATTTCGGTATCAAATTCATGATTGAAATTGGGCGGTAATTATTAATAAGCTTTTTATCTCCTGATTTAAAGATTGGTATAAAAAAGTCCAGACTTCTGGAATTACACCTTCTGAGAGAGATTTATCAAATAAGATTTTTAAATAGTAAGAGTAGAAAAATTTACAGTTTTTGTGTACTACTGCAGTCACACCGTCAGGACCAGCTCCCTTTCTCGTATCAAGAGTACTCAGTTTATCGAAAATCTCAGAACTTGAAATGTGTAGTTTGTTCAAATATAGCTGACCTTGATCCTCCAAGACCTTTGAGTCGGCTCTACCCGGAGCCTTATAAAAAGTTTTGAAATAACTCGCAAAACCATTAACAATACTTTCTCCATCGTTAAATACTTCATCTTCAAAGAACATAATATTTGGAAGACCCTTGTCCGTTCTGCGCGAGTTTGCATATCTCCAAAAATAGTTTGGGTCATCTATCACAGATTGTTCGGCTATACTACTGTAAGAGCTGTAGTCGCGTATTGCTAGTGTTTTACATCTACTTCTCAATGTTGAGAACTTAGACTAAATAAAAAGTATAGACGGAGCGCTGTTAACAATGTAATGAAGCCTGCAAAACTACACCCAATCCTGTACGTACACGGTC
>LUGF01057390.1:38305-49586 GCA_001625245.1 Calycopis cecrops | reverse complement strand
GAAGACGTGTCGTCTGTTTAACAGTTTAACAATTTTATGCATTCATAATATGGGAGTCGGTAGTCATCAAAAGGCCCAGATTTACAATAAAACAAATTTTATACCATAACTACTCTAAAAAGCTTATTTTATTCACGCAAAACAGTGAATAAAAAGGCCTTTTATTCACTATTTTGTTTTTATTCACTGTTTTGGTGTTTGAATTTGGAACACAAAAATATATCCGATCTCCTTTTCAATGCTTACACAAACTCCTTGCGCTAAGATTCGAAATTCAAACTCTTTGGTGCAAATAAATTCTCGAGATTTGATTGATCGATATTTGCGACAAGGAGTTTGACATTAGATTAAAAACTTCTTTGCTGCCATTATAGAAAAAAAAATAGTAAATTGGCTCCATTTGAAAAACTTACTGTGAAATAAACGGACACGAAGTTAAGTGTTACTTTATAATAAATCGATTGAATTACAATAAATCGATTATGCATTCAAGTGGCGAAGAAGATATTTCTCGTAGTCATGGTATAAAGTATAGTATGCAACTCCTGAATAAAGTATGAATTTATATCGAGGGTCATGAATCACTCGCGTCGCTCAGGATTCTAACAGTTGAATCACTTGCTAGTTGCTGCACTCGTGATTCAATCATCTTAAATCACTCGCTGCGTTCGTGATTCAATCGGTAGAATCCTTCACTTGCTCGTGACTGATCTACGGCCCTCGCTTTAAATCCGTCCTTTATTCACTAGTTACATAATATACTATAACGAATTTCATCGCGGTTTTTTTCTTTTTTTTACAAACCCGACGTTTCAGCTTTACAGCAGCCATCGTCGCGGCTTATAAAATAATTAAAACCACGATAAAATCCGTTAAAGTTGTTTTAATGTAATGAGTAGGTAATAGTCGCGTAAACTTAAGACATCTTTAGGCGCTGATTTGTTTGCACCCTTAAACTAGAAAAATATATCGAAAAAAGTAGCACAATTGACAAAGATTTTATTTAATAATTATCAGTAACAGGTAACTCAGTTTGAAGAGGACTAAGTTCTTGTCGTTTTATCAGTAATTGAATGATTCGATGACAGTTATGACGTCGCGGATGCTCGAGTTGATGGAGTTGACGGCGCTTTGAGCAGTGTTGTAGATGGTCAGTTCCACCACGCGCATGATTATAGTATCGAAGACCCTCATGAACACCGAGATGAAGGGATTCAGGAGCCAATCAGTGAGGATGTTGCCAGTCAGACGGACTCGGAGGCGGCTGTAAAAATAAAAAAATGATAATCATCTTCATTAATATAATTTACTAATTATTTGAGTACATATTGAGACAATAAAGCCAACAGGCAGTCATGGCAACTCGTAGTCTCCCTATTCCTTATTGAATATTTAAAACTATCAAAAAATAATGACCTGTATTTAGTAGCACACAGGGCGCTACGAGATAGCTTAGCTTCACTTGGAGCGTGTTGCTGACAATATTTTGAGTGTTCTTATAACGCCGATTAAAAAGTTTGTACTTGAATAAATAAGAACATCGAGTAGTGGGAGGACTACCTGTTCTCCCCCCACCCTACCCCTGCTTTCTCTTAGGATGAAGGCTCGAAACAACTTACAGACTATAAAATAAGCTCGGGCGTGCGATGTTAAAAGTAAATCTTGTTTGAATCTGTAGAAGTGCTAACTTATGTAGCCAATAAGTGATAACACGAATATTGCGCTTAGCCACATCCAGCGTAGCACTTCTATAGTTTTATGAGCCTATTCAAGATTTGAAGAAGCTATCGCTGGACTGCGAAATAGCTTGTTTTCGCTATGTTATCTAATGCGTCAATAAGTCGTATAATATGTGTCCATTATTGTTTGTATAAAATAGTATCATACCCAATATTTTGTAAAGACAGTTGCTGAAGGTGTATTTCATCGTTGTTGAAGTCCACAAGCACGTCGGCAACGACGAAGAATCTGTCTAAAGAACCAACAATACCGCCTGTTGGTCCGATGTTCATCACCTGGATGAGGTACTTGTACACGAACTGAAATACAAGAAGAAAGTTTGAGTATCTGACGTAAAGAGAATTCGACATTTGGATAGAAACTCGGAATGTTTGTGGTGTTGAATAATGAATTTGTATCAATTCTGACTTATTTCACTATGAAACACCATATCCGAAAACGAACCGATTTCGAGATATGGGAGTTTGAAAATTTTCTTTAAAAATCCTGTCTTTCTATTACCTTATTTTTTTAGGTTTTTACTATCAGATATAAATTTGTTTGATATTTTTGTGCAGCGGGTAAGTTTCTTTGTTATTGTCTACTCTAAAATTACAACTTTATGAATAATCTGGTCTGTTGTAGAGTAATGAAAAAAAAATCTGTAATTACTTTATTTATGTCAGTTTATTTTTATGAAATATTGAAAAAAAAATCTATGAAACATTATCAGCAGATATGTTTAAAAATATCTATGTTTCAATAGCTATTTACCAAGGTATAAGTTTAGGTTTTATCCGATTTTTTGGAAAAAAACGTCGATGAACGATGACGTAGGTAGAACTGTACTGTCGTTTGGAGTGTTAGTTTCCTGTGGTCCATTGAGGGGGAAGGAGGTGAAGAAGTGCAAGGCATCTGCAAAGCCTTGGTTGTGTGGCTATTTATTGGCGTCGATAGTCAAGTCAATTTCGATGGCATAAAAATAAATAAATAAAATAAAACTTAGGTACCAATGACTAATATAACTAACTATAATAGTCAACAAATAACTAAATTGCGATTGGGTATAAGATCTATAGATAATATTATTTACCTAGTATCCACAATTATGTGACGTAGCCAATACGGTATTAAGATATAATTTATCAGCTCGGCTTGATATGTAGCAACATGAAAGACGTTACTGTTATTAATTTAGGCGATAACAATCAACATTTTGCAATCATTACAATACCGAATATAATCAGCTCAAGGCGATTGATTTATATTTAAGATAATGATAGAAACTATTAGATCTTAATTAGTCTTTACTATCTAAATCCCTAAATAAACAAGTACCATTGTCGTTGTTTTTTGGAGTCCGTAGTTCGTACCCAAAGGATACTATTAGGGACTATACTATTAGGATTATATTATGACGACTCCGCTGTACTTCTGTGTGTCAGTCCGCCTCTTTGTCTGACTTTTGAAAAATGGTGATAGACACCAATAAGGAACATTTATGTGTAGTTCGTTTCCTAAAAATGTGCGTAGGCACAAACAAGTTTGTCAACATAAACAGGCCGACTGGTGAGACACTTTCATTACTCATATGAAATATTGTAGTTGGTACAAATATATGATAAATAATTTCGAAGAAAACCCAAAGAAGCAAAGGGATAAAAGTCGCCATACCTGGTAGACGACGACAGGGTCTACAGGGGTGCGGGCGGGGGGCAGTGCAGGACGCATCAAAGGTCAACGACTGCCGTTACGTAATATTCGTCGCTAATTTTATATTTTTAATAGAAATATTATATCGTGTTCAGTAATTTGTGGGATATTTTGATCAAAAAAGTATTTATTTTATTACATATTCTGAATGAGAAACGAGTACTGAATATCCTGGTGTAGTGATGAAAAGACTCACCAGTCAGCCTGTATAATTTGTAATGAAAAAAAAAAATGCTACTTTACGTTAGTACAGGACCCTAGGTATGCGAGTCTAGCTCGCATTTGGCCGTTTTGTGTCTGTTTAATTTGGATTTTTCAATATCTTATTGACTAGGGTTTTGCCATTTAATGGGGTGAACAAGCAGGCGGAGCGATTTTCATGACTATCGACGCCCATAGACATTAGCATAGAGGTTAAACAGATGCGTTGCATCCCTCCTCCACTCGCCATGGGCCCTGAGACTTGTTAAAATCATATCATTACTGAAGCTTAACGAATCCTTGGTTATTGCGAAATACGATGTTGTTTTGTGTAATTTAGTTCCCATCAGTCTCACAATTTACGGACAGAATATCACACAAGATTTATTTTTATAACTTTCGTAACTACAGATGTCCATAAATATTGCGACTACAGGTTAGACGGGTGAGTTGCCCTCCTATTATAAGTAACCACTGGCCAGAGAGTTTCAACAGAGTAATGTCAACAAGTTGGGAGAGATCTTACCTTCCCGGTCGAGTCGGCCAATTCGGCTTTCTCGCAGAAATAATTGCAAATAGAAATTATGCGTAGGTAGGTAGGTAATAAGTTATTACTCTACGTGACGTCAATCTCATAATTAAATAAAATTGTCACGAACATTTCTAGAAAATTTTAAATAAATAAAATATTAGTACGTACTTCGAGATCGGTGAATTCAAGTTCAATACGAACTCGCAGCATTTTGGCGAAGTAGTTCACCCGTTGGTCTCCAGAGCGAGCCACATTCACAAGACCAGTCATGTAACCGTCGTGGAACTTTACCCATGCGCTGTATGTGATCAGCAGAGGTTTCTGAAAATTAATAAACACTGTTTACTGTTTAGGTACTGCTTAATTTAAATGCAGCGACGGATCCAAGTGAGGACTTTGGGCCCTTAAGATCATTTTTGTACCCATAAAAGGGGCTCGTTTTCAACTCCAAGGCCTCGAAGGTCCGGGCTCCATCAGAACCTAATCCGGCGCTGTATAGATAAGCCGGCCTCTGTAACTCGACGCTTGTTATTAGACATGAAACCGCTAATTAATAGTATACTTATTAATCTACTCAAAGCAACATTTTTTACTTGCGGATACAATAAAACACATCTTCACGCCATTCGCCTAATGGAGCAGGTAGTGAATAATGAGTATCTTAACCTATAATATGTGGGGAAATGTCTATCCTATTCATATGTAATTAGTCTTACTTCCTCATCGTTCATAACTCTCTTCATACAATCACGCCGGTTGCGAAAACTCAAACGCCACCTTCAGACAACATCCAGATTGATCGGATGACGCCATATGTCAGTCTGTTTAGTTAATCTCTCATCTGCCATTCTTCCTACATGTCCAAATCAACGTAGCATGGTTTCTCATTTTCTACCGACACTTTCTTTCATACCTAACTCTCTCTCGCTTTACTATTGCAAACGCGCTCGCCGAGGGCTAGGTACGGTAGGTATTTTTCTTGCAATGCATTTTCTGAGTTACCTACTATGATTTATAGCTATACAACACACACGTACAGATATCTTCACACCAGTTTCCCAACGTGAGTAGGTACGTCTAGAGTACAGAGTGCATCAAGATCCTTACACACTTGTCTTGGTTCCTCCACATTCGAGCAAGACTCATGTTTTATTTTAAAACTTATTATTACTTACTCATATTTATATCTATATCTAAATCTCTAAATATAGTGCATATACTTACAACTTCAAAGCCTTCGACAATTTCCGGTAGCTCCATGGGATCTAATCCATTATTTTGCATGAAAGGTACGAGCAGTTGTATCGTATTGTCTACATAGTTATTAATGTCCGCATTGAGGCCAACATTCCATTTCTCTCTGGAAAAAGATTTAGTACCTATATCATGAATGAACCAAAAAATAACGATCCCAAAAAACCGTTTGAAAATAGACTGGCTTCATAATTTTCTGTTATATTCTCGTCAGTACATCTGAACTCTGAAGACTTTAAAATTACTAAAGAAAAAAGAATAATTGCTCTTATTTCTAATCGTAATAATCCATTAATAGCTACTGATATTTATACCATAGGTATACCTTAACGGTTTTATTTTAAATCATTAGCAACTCGCGGATGAGGTGTTACTTAGATACGTTGGGTACCTTTCATTTTCATTTAATTTCATATTGTTTTTATTTAATGTCTAATTATAGGTACTTACACATTTTGCCCTTCCACTGGGTTGGCCGCAGTCGCCGCCACCAACAGCGAAATTAGAAAAGCTGTTATTAGCTTCTTAACCATATTTCTAACGCAAATGTCTATTTACGAATGAGAATTAAATTCAATTGGCGCCCAATACAACTTTGATTTATAGATATCGTCAAAATTTCATAAACAAATGAGTAATCAGATTGATTATGATAATTATCTGACAGTAAAAATGTTATCAACTATAATTCAGTTATTAGGTACATTTTCCCTTAGATATTATTAATACTATATATATTATTATGTCCATCAGTAATCTATAAGTAGGTACCTAATATTGAGTATAGACCTCATACTTAATAGCTATTATACTTATATATAGGCTCTAGTTAGTGCCGGTGTTCCTCAAGGCAAAAGTAGTAATTGCTACAGATCTACAGGTTTAAAGCAATATATTATGTGCAATTAAGAGCGAGAAGGGTTACACCAGTACATACCTAAAGTTCTGGAATGAAGGCTCGAACGAAGGTCGATGATTGGAAAACACTACATCTAACCTAGCAAGGTTAGATGTAGTCTTTGTCAATCATCGACCAGTAGGTACTCGTGCAGAAGCCTGTTCGGATCTGATTTTAATGCCAAAACAAGCATTCTATTTACCATCTTGGTGTTCAATTTATAAGAGTTGCTAATGTTGATACAAACTTATGTGCGGAGAGAAAATGAAAATGTTTTTATACAAAATACAATATAAGAAATTACTTTTTTGAACGTCAACAATTAAATCTACCACCGGTTCAACCCTAGCCCTGTCCTGAGAAGAACCGGCGAAACAAACTCAGCGGACAATAAAAAAATACATGTACTAAAGTCACATAAGTAGGTAAGTACCTAATCCGTTTTTCTCTCTGTTTAGTGTACATAAAATTTGGCTACACCATTTCTAAATATTTACAAGTTATAGTTTCTCAGGTCCCCCGCAGTAAATGTTCATAGAAATTGTCGGTTTATATTTCCTTTTGTAGGTTTATCTCTACAAATTAATCACAAAAATCTTATGGACATTTGTCCAATCCAATCGGATATCTCACAAACTACACATGTCATAGAATGTAGTAGATACCTAAAGCAAACTGCTGTTTGCAATAGAGCGAAAGCGTGCCCGTGTTCCCGTCGTACGGTGCAAGGAGAAAGCACAGTGGGAGTTTAGCCTGTAAGAGTCCGGCATAACCCAGTTGCCTCCCAGGGCGGCTGGGTATCCCTGAGGATTACCCACTATAAAAAAAAAACAGCTGTATGTAATACCGTATCATGACTTACGGGATGGCCTTTCGGCCATCAGAGTTATATTAAATAAACATTCTACAAATTAAGATAGGTATTAAGTTAAAAACAATAAAATTCTTACAAATTGATAACTACTTAGGGTAGCTTAATTAGAGTTGTTTAGTAGATACACTTTTTTAATATCGGTTAATCGCTTATCTAAAACCAGGTGGTACCTTCTATCAGATTTAAGTACTTGGAGATAAGTATCTTAATGATGTGGTCCGATATCGATATTATCACGAATTGTGATCGCAATAATGATCGACGTAAATAATTATTTGTTATTATTACGAGGAGGTACCTATGTAGGTACTATGAAGTTCGACTACTCTACGAATGAGTATAATTTATAATATTTGACGACCAGGCTGGCGCAGTGGTACCTTCAGATCTCGGATAAGTGGAGCATGTTGCGCCAGTGGTCGCGGGTTCGAATCCCGCCTAGGTCGTGGATGTTTATCTATGTATTGTACGTATTTCTATAATAATAACCTTAATTATATAAAATTTCTTAAATTTATAAAAACATATTAAATATATTCCATTGTACCCGTAACACAAGTCCTTACGGTACTTAGCACGGGGCTAGGCTAACGTGGTGTGTAAAGTTCACAGATATTTATTTATATATTTATAATAAACTAGTCTACCCGTGCCCGTGCCGTGTGACTATATTAATTAAATAATAACATTACGAAATTAATTAAATATCAGTCTACGATTTAGAATAATAAAATCCCAGTACATTCCCCCTATATATTACACACCCTGTACTATTAGCAAATTTGTAATATATTTTAGTCTATCTCTAATATATATTTAGTCTTTATTTTATATTGTTAGACCACATTTTATTTAGGTATAGCGCTTACACCGATAAAATTCGAATTATTATAAATCCTAAGTTGTCGTGTCTCTTAATCCACCTATTACCTCACCTAGGAAGCCTTTGAACACTCATTAAAATGGCAAGCCAAGACCTCTCCCAGCAGTCAACAGAAAATTTAAACAGTTTCAGTTTCATCCAGATCCCCTGAATTCATCGGGCCTTGCGACCAACCTCATTAGTAGTTCATAAGGTGCGAAGGAGTTTTGGTACCGCAGAAGCTAAGCGACGAGGCAAAATTTCACCTTTTAGTAACGAAACTCGGTAAAAATGTCATTAAACAAATAGAACAAATAATAAATTATAATAAAACAAATAAGACATTTTATTAAACCCAAAAACATAAAATAGGAAGCTTTAAAGACGAGATTATTCGCCGTGTACGACGGTCAATGACGCGTAAGGTGACAGTAGTCTGAACCTCTGATTCTATCATAAGCGTTTTCGACAGAGCTAAAAAGTGTTCAGAGCTGTGCGATTGGAATAATACTGATACTAAGACTTCGGGAAACTAAAAAGGGTGTCGTCAGTGGCGGATGCTTGCACCATCTCCCCTTCGAATCGCCTGTGCGTAACACACTTATCAATGGTCTACGTTTCTTAGTCGACGTCTTGCTACCAAAAAAGAAATCTATTTCCAGCACTATGGTGAATATAAATAATACGCTGCCAATGATACAGAAATACACAGATATGGCAAGAAAAAGATGGTGCTAAACTTAAAATTGTGGAGACATTCATAGACCTTTATATTTAGCTGATGTCAAACATTAAACTTCTTCGGCACCCTTCACTGCTGCACTTAAGCCATCACTGCATCACCAGCTGTTAGTCGACGTTCACAACAAGAAATTATTATACAACGTGATTATTCTAAAGGTTGGCTGGTGGGCTCTATAGTCAGTTACACTGAAACCCAAATCAACACCATTAATATCGGAAGTCCGTACTACGATTTATTATCAGGACATGGTCAGGCATACAGAACCAGTATGTTATACTAAAGAAAGCACAATGTCATGTTGAAGCATCATATTGAAACCACAGGCCCACCAATCAAGCGCACTCCCACTATGGTAGTGAGAACTGAGAAGTATGAACAAGTTAGAAAGGAATTTTCTTACATGCAACAAATCGGCATGTATCAACCCTCCAAAAGATGTTGGTCCAGTGCCTTACATGTTGTTAAGAAAAGGAATGGCGAAATACGCTCATGCGACGATCGCACAAAACTGGATAGGTATTCAATTCCACGCAATACTGACTTCACGTTCCTAGTAGGTACATACCTACTAACGGGAAAATATTCAGTACGATCGACCTTCAGAGTCTACCATTTTATCCTATCACTCCTGAAGACGTTGAGAAAGCAGCTTTAATTTTTCCTTTTGGCCGCCCAAACCTTTCAACGTTTTATTGATCATGTCGTTTTCGAAGGACTTTTTATTTTGTGGACGATACACGCGTTTCAGGGTAAGAAAAAGAACATCGACATCACCTCAAAATCTTGTTCGAACGCCTAAATAAATTCGAAGTAACCAATAATCGCCCAATATTTACGCTAAGTACCGAGTATCCACCGAAGATATCAAACCGTTTAAAGATAGAGTCAAAGTGTCGAGCCTGGACTGGACCAACCATTAATCAATCACTGAATTTCCCGAACCACGCTTTCTAGAAAACATTGTTTTTCCTGATGTTTAGATTTTTTTCTTAAGCGGGTTTAGAATGTCGTTAGAGCGTACTTTTCTCAGTGGCTTAACTAAATTCAGCCTGTGGCAAAATCATCAGATAGGGCCCCTACCTCCCGTTAATAATATGGTGCCACCGTGCGCAGTGACAGCACGCCGCTTCGGGATTCGTCCCGAAGGGCCGTACAGTCTGTGGCGTTTTACCGACCGATTCATACCCGTCCGATACGTGTTGTGTAATGTTGTCTTGCTTTTGGAATAAAGATATTCTATTCTATTTTATAATAACTTGGTTATTCTGGGACGCATGACTTTCAGTGTTCCTTAGTTCGGGGTTCCATATTATTGATAAGCCACGGATTAGGTATATGTTGAGTTATAATAATATAAATGGATAAAACCATTACAATCATAAATGAGGAATGCGTTTAAAAAAGTGTAGGTATGCTCTTACCTCCTGTTAGTACAGAAACCTCGGTGTCGGCACAGTTCTCGGACACCTACTGGAACAAATACTGAGTAGGTAGGTACAAAGTAGTAGTATATATTGCTATGAAGTATGTTATTCATGAGAATAGGATGGAGAATAAAAATAATTGAAACAAGTTTTTTTATAACAATTATGTATAAAATTTTATTCTAACTGCATTAAATAAAGAATATTTCTAAGAAATAAATTAACAGGAGGATAAAATATTTTCCTCAAATCAAATAAAAAAATTGCATTTCCTGTTGTTTGTGTGTATAAATATAAATAATGCAATAAAGTGCTAGCCCTCTGTTTCAAAGCCCTAGACCTGTTAGTTGCTTAGAATAAATATACTTAACACTAGTCACTAATAAGCTTATGAGGATAAATGCAAAAAATAGTTGTTTAAGCCTGATATGTAAATAAAAAAACAGTAGTACATTAGCATTTTTTTCTCATTCTAACTTCGACAATACACAACTATTAAATCAGAAGTCCTTTCTCTATTTTGTTAATAAGAATTAATTGACAAGTCTAAAATTGATTCTGAAGGTGAAGATAAACTTACTGCTTTGTATTGAGTATTATATATAACCAAACTGCTTTACAACAACTCGATTTCGTCTAACAATTTGATATTGATCAAATAACAGTACAAACATAAAAATTATAATATGTAATAACAACTATGTGTAAAACAATCACATACTATATAGTTATAATATACAATCGGAATCTTTATAAGATCAGTCACAACTTCTAATACATGGAAAAAAAATTACGAAACTCCAAAATAATTTAGCATTTATAATCCCCCCACCAGAACTATACTTATACTTATTACCCTCGTCCCATATTTTTGTCCCAAATATTTAACAGGTTGGTTATTTGGCATCTCTACGAGCTGATCATTAAAAACTTTTTAATTCAAAAAATAAGTGCAGACATCATGTAAAAAAAGAGTGATATATCATGTATTAGGTACGTCACACTATAGATCATAGTCCATTATATACAGGTATAAGTAAAGTAATAACCTAAGGTGTA
>LUGF01057390.1:0-10981 GCA_001625245.1 Calycopis cecrops | reverse complement strand
TGCTACTAAATTATCTGTTTACATGCAATTAAGTACTTAAAATTTAGTTAAAATTTAGTTAACTACTTAACTACTTAATACGTGTAAATCGGGCATAAGAGACGAGGATTCAAAGGACGGGGAGTGAGGACAGACTAGTTAAATTACGTCTAGCGTTCGTTTGTTTTTACATGTAATTAAGCGAAAACATGTTTCGAAATCAGTTTTACAGGTCTAAGATGATGTTGAGTGCCTTAAATATTCACCAGGATGATGATTTGTAAGTAGAACGTTCTATATTATTGTTGGTTAAATTATGAGTTTAACGTCAAAAGATTATTAACTTTTTTGTAATAGTGTTTGGATGTTTTTGATTGAATTTTTTGTACATAACTAACCCGTTAATGGACTTTCATGAATTACTTAATCCGTATAATTATTTTTTATCTTGGATTAATGTATTTTTCACGTATTTACTAACAAGTTTGGTGTCCGTAGTATGGAAAAGTACTTATTCTGGAATATTTAACATAACGTATGCATTTCATTTCAAATAAACTAAATTAAAAATCGTAAGCTTGTCGTAAGAGTGGAAAATTAATGTCTGGAGTTTTTACATTGGTCTTGATCTTTTTGACCTTTTTTGACCGACTTCAGAAAAGGAGAAGTTATGTATTTGGCGCGTATTTTTATATTGCATTTTTACTCACAGATGGTTTTGTGTATTCGTGCTGTGTCCTATTTTATTTATATATTTTGCACTGGTACTTGGGGCGTGCTTGCTTGCATAAGCTTACATTTTTCTTTTAGGTTTAATTCTGTAATTGACACTCAAAATCAATCAAGCCCTGCAAAAACTGCGTGTCAAAATGAGAATAATGACCCACAATCTGGTCCTAGCAGCAGCTGCTACACACTCATATGACTGCGGACAATGTTCATGGTAATATAGAAACTCAAATCAAGCGCCGCGAAGCCATTTACGACTACGAATTTTATAAAAATGTTGTGCAAAGCTGCAGAAAAAATATTGACATTATAGAAGTTGAGAAAAAATATCAGTGGGTTAAAAAGGAAGGGAATCCAAGACGCGATAATTCTAACGATGTTCTAAACACATTTACTTTAAATTCTGTTGTTGATGTTAAATTTGTGAGTGGTAGCCGGAAACTATTTTACAGGGAGGATTTTGAGGAAACCTATAAGAACTTGTCCCGCTCATGCCTATAAACCGAAGAAACTTTTGGATAGATTTGCCAGTTTGTGATGTATCTGAAGATTTAGTTTCTAAGGGACAAAAGAGACGAACTTCTTAGCATTCCATGGATTCACCGTGCGGGTGCCGGGTCCATCGTGTGGCAGAGGAAGTAACCCCGAGTAGCCCCGGGACTTGTGATTCCGGGTGTAGGTTTAAGAGGCCTCTTTGTGATGATCATCAACACTCACCTTTACTACTCAGGCTTACTCCCCCTACCCAGCCATATTTCATAGGAGCCTGCTAATGCAGCTTTAGATACTCGTTATAAAGTAGAACTTACTGCAGTTCTCGACAGGCCAAGGTCTTTTAGTAGGTTGTAGAGAGATTTTGCTGGTATACCTCTCGCTCCTACTTCTACCGCGTATAAATTAACCGTATAGTCATTTTTGGTTGAAACAGAGTAACATGCTCATTTTATATTATATTTATAATTATGGTTGGTAACACGCATTGCAAAGCCAATGATATACTGCATCTTTTGATCTAAGTCTCATCTCTTTAGCACAGACAGCACTTATAGATTCGGAGGGGCAAGATCTCAAAGTAATCAACCCGTTTTTGGCTCTCCTGTAAAATTTAGTTTTTGCTCTTTACTTACTAGGTTTTGAAATTGTACAGCCGAGATATGTATATAATATATATACAAGGTTGATAAAAGCAAGAGGCATTAAATGAAACCACATATTTAGTTTATCATTTCCAGGCTACACAACTATAAATAGATCAATCGAAACAATAGTTTCACCAGTTTTGATTTCAATACCACGTGGGAATAAGATAGGACACCTATTAGACATATTAGAAATATTTTGTATCAGAGACTTACTTTAACTACTAGTGGAACCATTGGGATAATTAAAACAAAGTACGAGTATTTTTAAGGTTTTTTATTAATATTTATGTAAAATTGTTAGCCTAGCTATAATTTGTCATAATATGTACCTACCTATAAGTCAATAAATATAGGGGAAGGTCGGGAGACTTGCTCAGGTGGGAGAGTTGAACCACCTTTTAAAATTCAATTTAATTTCGCGCTATCGATACGTCAAGACGGTCATTGGTAGCCCGCGGGATACCATTAACAATCACGCAGCCATTTTTTACAATGGCCAGTTTTTTTGGGTGTCGGGCTTGGAAAGGTGTTTTTGTTACGGCGGAGTAAATTTTATTATTTTTTAAAGTTTTGAGATTGCGACGGTGTTTATAGAGGTAGTTACGTAATGTGTGTTATTACTATTATATTGCCTTAATCATAGTTTGACGTGTGGTTATAATCCGGTCAATATAGACATTTGAAATAACAAAAATTCCCGGAAAGCCAAATTTTGGTGGAGACCTATAGTTTGCCATTACAAATCAAGTTTTAAAAGTCCCCATCGATCCTATGTGTGCTTAAAAAGTTATTCGAGGTCAAAGGTCAAAATTTGAGGTTTTTTGGATTTTGCTTGAAAACGGTAAGTTTTATCAAAAAAAAATTCAAGCCAATGTAAAGAATCATATAATAACAAAAATTCCCGGAAAGCCAAATTTTGGTGGAGACCTATAGTTTGCCATTACAATAATTTTAATATTGATTTAAGAGATAGTAATATAGTTATAAAAATTTAGATATTAAAACTATTTATCTAAATTTATTGCGAGCTCTATTTGCATTATTTTAATATTCAATTTTATTTCCCGTCACAGGTTAATTCATGAAAAATGCCTTTTCAATACAAGCCTTCTGAAACAACACGAAAAAATTAGCATCACAGAACTAGAAAACGCTGTACGTGAGGTAAATGATGGTGTACCTTTAAGAAAAACAGCTATTAAGTATGGAATTAATAGAAGTACATTAAGACGATATAAATTACAGTCAAAAATTCAAAAATTTGAAGATAAAAATAGCCAGTATAAAAAATCACAAATATTTACCGTTTCTGAAGGAAAACTTCTTGTTGAATATTTATTATCGTGCAGTAAAATGCATTACGGGTTGACGAGAAAACAAGCAATGCAATTGGCATTTGAATTTGCGGAGGCTAATTCAAAAAAGTATCCTGGTAGCTGGGCAACAAACCATGCTGCTGGAGAAGATTGGTTTCGTGGTTTTCTGTCCAGAAATTCAGAGGTGAGTTTGAGAACACCTGAAGCCACCAGCTTGTCTCGTGCTACGAGTTTTAATAAAAAAGATGTTAACGACTTCTTTACAAATTTAAAGATAGTAGTAGTATATAGTAGGCGTATGACTTTTTTCTGGCTGCCAAAGTTCGCATCTTCGGCAGACACACTTAACGTACTTTTACGGAAATTAGTACTTAATTGATTATCGCATCTAAATCGCGATTGTGAAGTGTGTTTTAAGTGTTTATTGTAGTGATACAAAACTCCGAAATGGTCAGTTGCAGTATTTTGGGGTGTCAAAATCGCACAGAACGGCATTCTATTGAAAATATAACCTTTCATAAGTTGTTTTTTTGTATATGACCGTGAAAAAGTGCCATTATTTATTATTATCAGTGAGAGGGTGTTAATTAAATCACTTTTTGTTTGTTAATTGTGTGTGTAATGTTATTTAAATCACTGTTTGAACATACCTATTGCTGTAGTGTTTCAGCTAATGTTTTGTTTTGTAGAAAATGTTTTCACTGATGACGGTGACGTTCTATCAATAAAAACTGTAGCATACTGGTATAACTACTGCCAAGAAACAATAATATCATCATCAGCCGGAAGACGTCCACTGTTGGACATAGGCCTCCCCCACAGAGCGCCAAAGATCACGATTATAAAGCATAATATACGTTCGTAAATATGGCCTCTTTATCGAGATTTCTTCGTATTTAATGAAGGAATAATAGAAATAAAATGTCCCATATCGGCAATGTACGCCGATGATGCCATCAGATAAAAGAAATGAAAATTCTGGCACTCTGACGGGACTGTAAACCGAAAAACCGAATAGTTTTTCCATGTACAAGGCCAATTACAAAAAAATAATGTCTGTTTGCTATCTAAACAGAAAAAAAATTGCCTATGAAAATAGAAAAAAATATACGAGATGATGAATTGCGGCCATGAGAACCATAGTGGCCCAACTCATTTTTTACAATATTGAGTTTATGATTTTTTCCGGTTCAAATTGATCATTTTAATAGAACCGAAATATCTACAGTCTATTGATGACAAACGTTATAATTTTCGCGCCCACGCGTTTGCGATTTGCGATTTTTACAAAAACAACATAACCAACGTTTTTCTTCCTGTAAAAAGTGTCGTTATGCGATAATAAAAAAATCAGTTGATGCGCAGCCTGGCTTTACAAGGGAATCCTTGGTGGCTATAGAACTCAAGGTTGTGAGCAATAATTACAAAATATTATGCAACTTAGTGATAGATGAAATGGCAATAAGACAAAGAGTAGAGTGGGACGGTAAGTAAATGCACGGGTACGTAGACATATGTAAGTCAACTGAGAGTGGAGACTCTCTACCAATTGCAAAAGAAGCTCTTGTATTTTTTATCACAGCAATAAATGGAGCATGGAAGGTTCCAGTGGGCTATTTTCTTGTGGATGGTGTCACTGGGGAGCAAAGAGCTAATCTTGTAGTTAAGTGCTTAGAAATCCTGCATAAAACTGGAGTTTGCGTGACGTCCCTAATATTTGATGGTTGTCCAGCAAAATTAACTATGGCTAAACAGTTGGGATGCATATTCAATACTGACCACTTGAAAACTGACTTTAAACATCCAATTACTAAAAGTCCAGTTTATATATTTCTGGATCCTTGTCACATGCTCAAACTTTTCAGAAATGCCCTTGAAGCAAACTTATTTTTATAGATAATTGTAATAAGCAGGTTATGTGGGACCACATAAAAAAATTAAACAAAATTCAAGAATAAGAACATTTACATCCAAGTAACAAATTCAGAAGGAATCACGTGTGGTTTAAAAACCAAAATATGAAAGTTAGAGTCTGGCCAGCGAGTCGTGGCATTTGCATTTTTTGAGAATTCTTTAAATAAGACAATAATTTTATCTGTCAAATTAGTTGTCAATCTCTGTAAAGCTAACATAAAAATATTGTCACAGTGTCTTTTTAAAGGAAGTTTTAACGTGTTATAATGGCCAAACCGATTAAAAGCAGTGTAAGAAGCATGTTATTTACGATGATCTCTAACCACAATCAGGTTAGGAGGGACGACAATGATAGATTCCTAGAAAATAAGCGAATTTTAGGCGAAATCATACTGGTATCAGGTGAGTTCTTCTCAAACAATTTTGATACTATTAATAAAAAGTAATAACTTTCTTTTTTTACTTTAGTAAAAATGTTTAGAACCTCGGTTTTTATATTCTTTTATTATGTTTCTAGCTGGAGTGGATGACGAAAATATTAAACAACGTAGGTATAGAAAAGCTAGCTATAGATCTGAAAGAAAGTATTATCTATAACGAATCAGAATCTGCTAATTTGGAAAACATATAGACTATGACGGGTAATATTACTGAGTACATATTTGCGTATGTAGATTTCTTAGTTGATATTTTCAAAATCTTATGTTGATTAATAAAAATGTGTCCAAGCAGAGTGGAATACACCAGGGAAGAAACGTTCCCGCCAACGAACTGTGTCAAATTTAGACAACTTTGATATTTCAGCCATGCGCAACAAAAAAATTAATTTTACTGTGTAAAAAAAGCAACTTCCTACTCTGAGAACATTATTTAAGGAGCTGAAAGAAGCTATATACTTCTCAGGATGTCGTGAAACATTGAGTAAATTATTACATAGTAATGGATTTCAGTTCAAAAGAAATAAAGAAGGTCCATACTCATAGAAAACTTTGAAATATCTGGATGGAGACATAGGTATCTCAGAAGTATTAATGAAAAACGTCTAGAAGGTAAATTGATTGTATACCTTGATGAAACCTATGTGCACCAAAATTACAGACCGAAGAAGTCATGGCAAGGGCCTTCTACTTATGGTATATTGGATAAAATTTCTACTGGAAAAAGACATATATTAGTTCATGCTGGTTCAGAGAAAGAATTTGAACCAAATTCTTTACTTGTATTTAGTACAAAATCAAAATCAGCAGATTATCATGACGATATGAACAGTGAGAACTTTTTAAAGTCGTTACGTCAGATGTTGATCCCTAATTTGACCGAGCCTAGTGTGATTGTGATGGATAATGCAAGTTACCATGTCACACAAATAAATAAGCCTCCTACAATGAGTAGTTCGAAGGCCGATATTCAGAAATGGCTCACTGACAATCAAATCCCATAGGAAGACCATTATAAAAAAGCTGAGCAGCACTACAGTTAATTGAATGGCTGATTAAGTTAGTTGGCAGCGACATCTCTATAAAGCTAACAATTTTTTTATTTTGTTAGATGGCGCCCAAAAAAAATTATACGCCTGAGCAAATGGCTCTTGCCATTGAAGCAGTGCAAAGGGAAGGAGAGACAATATCTTCAGCAGCAATACGTTTTTCAGTGCCGAGAATTACTCTTCACAATAAAATATCGGGAAAAAGTCCCATGGTATGATCTATGGGGCCTAGCACAGTCTTGACAGCAGTAGAAGAAGATTTGCTTGTAAAATGGGCCATTGCAAGTGACGAAAGACGATTTCCCATCACCAGAGAGCAACTTTTAGACAGCGTCCAACGGATTGTTACATTGCAAGGCAAATCTACTACTAAGGGATTGCTTGAAGTACTACATGTGCCAAACAGAGTTTTTAATGCCGATGAGAGCGCATTTTTCCTTGCGCCGAAACCAGGGCGAGTGCTTGTTAGACGAGAAGAAAAACATGTTTATGCGTCAAGTGGCGATGAAAAAGAAAATTTGAGCGTCCTCTTAACTGCAAATGCCGCAGGAACACTAGCACCGCCCATGATTATTTATGCCTATGAACGAGTCCCTAGTAGAGTTGTATACTAACTCAACCCATATCCTACAGCCTATGGATATATCTCTTTTCAGACCGTTAAAAGTCTACTATCGTAAAGCAGTGATCCAATGGAAAATGGAAAGCTTGGGCAATAAATTAAAAAAAGAAAACTGCTCCGGTTTTTCAATTAGCTCTAAACAACATAACAACTGAATGCATTAAAAATGGATTTAGGGGCGGCAGTCTGTATCTTTTTGGTCCGCAATATATTGATTTTAAAATTCACTAAACGGGATACTGTTTCTGAACAAAGACAGGAAACACAAAATGAAGAAAAAACTAGTTTTTTGAGATATCTAGAAACAGAAATTAGGAAGCATTTTGGTCAGGAAAAGATAGACCTATTCAATAACCTATATTATGAAGGACGAAATATGCTCGATAATATGGCATTAGAAGATTTGAGTCTATATATTATTTGGGCTCACAACAAACAAATGTCAATTTCTGTGGAATCTACTTCCACCACCGTTACGGCGTCACCGACACATCGTCGTCGTAGAACGTCAGATATGCTATCTGAAGGCGTTGAGGAAACACTTGACGATACCACAACGCTATGTGGTGTCACAGTGACGTCATCAAACGAAGCTCCAACATTAGACACGTTGGCCGAAGTTGATGCAACGCCTTCTTTGGCGACTAAAAATCTTGAAAACCCCCAGATAATGTGTTAAACAATTTTGATGAATCGCCTTCTTTAATTGCAAACACTGCTGCAAAAAACTCAGATATGTTAGCCAATCTTGATGTATCGCCAACTTTGACTGCCAAAACTCCTGCGAAAACCTCAAATACCCGTGATTTAGCCAGGGGTGACATATTATCTTCTCTGACAGCAGAAAGCACTGGAAAAAAACAATAAGTGATGCGTTGGGCGTCACAGTTCCATCGCCATTTAAAAATTGTCTTTTCTGGCCCGACAATGAAAGTTCTAAGAAAACTAAACGGAAAAAGGAAAAGTTACCATCAGTTGTAACGAGCAACTTATGGCAAAACTACTATGAAAAAAAAGCTGCCGAAAAGAAAATAATTTCAGAACAAAAGAAATTAAGAGCTAAGGATAGACTTGAGAAAAAAATGAACAAAGAAAAACTTGCAAAAGAAAAGAAGGAAAAAACGAAACCTAAAAAACCTAGGACACGTGAAATCTCATCTTCCGAAGATACAGATGCTGAAGTCGAATACGTTGAAAGTGATGAAAGCGAATGGAATGAAGAGACCGAATCAAATACATTTGAAGGAGAACTACTTCAACAACAGAATAAACAAAAAATATCGGTAAAAATAAGCATTCAGGACAAAGAAAGAGGAAAATTTCTATTCCGGAAGACAACAGTTCTGAATCGGAGCTACCTTTGACTCAAATAGCACAATCCGTTAAACCAAAGACTACTAAACACGGCATTAAGAAGGGATCTTTCGTAATTATTAAATTTGAGGGCGAATATTTTCCCGGAAAAATAGAAAATAAAGAAGGAGAACTATTTGAAATTAGTACAATGGTACTTTCCACTGGACAAACTTTTAGATGGCCAGAAAGACCAGATGAAATCTAGTACAAAACTGCTGATATAATAGAAGTAATAAATGTTCCTATTAAACATAATAACGGAGGATATTTCAAAGTACCAGAAATGAAGAAGTTTTTACCTGATATTTATATGACCTAGGATAGACAGCTTTTTCTGTTATTATGTTTAATAGGAACATGAGCGCTTTCATTTTTTCATTTTCATTATTTGATGCTTAACTACATGTCCAATATTGGGTGTCCATCTTGGGATACATGTACACAGTATAACATTGGGTAGTCATCACTGGACATGTGCCGTCCATAAATGGAGATTTTGTACCTTATTAAGTTTTTTATAATTAATTAGAAACTATTTCATTAGTTAAAGTAGTTCTCTACGTGTAATCTAGCACGCACACCTACAAATTATAATACGTCATGACATTTTGTCTTTATAAATGCACGATCAGTGACCAATAATGCTAGACTAAATCCTTAAACCGTCCATAATTGGTTCCGTCACGTTAAATATAATAAATAATACCAAATATCAAATTTCCTTTTTTGGCTATGTTCTGTATTACCAGGTATCGATTTTTTTGAATTTGGCGGGATTTTTTGTGCCAAGACTCGCTGGCCAGACTAGATTGGCTTCCCAATTATTTAGCAATAGTGTTGCAGATGCCCTTCACTTCTGTTCTAAGTTAAAAATCCGAAAACATCTTTAAAGCTTTTTAATGGAACTAGACTCATCGAATCTAGCAGAAAAACGGGATTTAAAGGGTTTCTTGTCTGCATAAAAAGTTTAAAGCTGTTATACAGTCAACTAGTAGAGAACGAAAAAATAATTAAATATCTTCCAGTTTATAAAATAAGCCAAGACCATCTGGAACTACTTATTGGTAACACTATACGGTCCCACGGTGGCTGCAGCACCAATCCCACAGCTCGTCAGTTCCGTGCAATTTACAAAAAACTTCTGGTCAAAGCGGAACTAAAAGATTTTGATAGTGGTAATTGTACGGCGCTGGAAAAAAATTCTCTCCTTACCTGTTCCTCCTCATTCAAATTATAAATATTACATCAACACAAAGAAATAATAGGGACTTTGAGGATGAAATCAATGGTGAAGTGTGGTAGTTGCGGGTTCAAATCCCGCACAGGTCCTAGAGGCTTTTGTTATAATATAAAAATACATATTATGTATTTCTATAACAAGAAACTTAAAAATATAAAACTTCTTAAATTCATAAGAATAATATTAAATATTACATACAGGGTTACAGGAAAAGTCGTACATCGACTGAAATGAAACGAAGATATTTTAAAGTAGATCTGCAGAACATCCTCCATACAATTTTTTTTGGATATCCTTTAAAGAAAAATAAACTTCATAAATAAATATTACTTTTTTTAAATTTCAATGGCTTAGTACGACCTGTTATGTTAATTTACTTACAATTTTGGTTATTGAAGTCATAAGGCATCTTGTCCTGGTTGTAACAAGCAAAAAAAATGCGATTTTGACTACTAAATTTCATATTATACAATTAAATATCTAAAAATTCGACAAATTTATGAAAAAAAAAAATCGAATATCTCGAAAACGGTTAGGTTTAGGATAGGGTGTTTCATAGCCAAATCAGTTAGAAACGATGCTAACTACACGCCCTTAACGGATCTACATCGACTTTTCCTGTAACCCTGTATATTATACAATACAATCTATAACACAAGTCCTTACAATATTAAGCACTGGTATAATAAGCCTACAGATATTATCATTGTTATAATGTCACCAATACTTATGTTGATTAATGTTATTGTATAATTTTCTCTCTATTATAGATTGTTCCTGTTACTGAAACTGGACCTACAGTTTCACCTAAACCGTGTTCATCAAGATCAATCACTAATAAAAAGGTAATCTATCTTTGTGAATAAAAATATACCTTAATAAATAAATAATAAAGCTTTTATTTCATTCCTTACAATAATTACATTTACATGTTTTGCAATTTAAGATTTATTAACATAATATTATGATCAATTCAATTTCAAAATAATTTAGAAATTACAATCAGCCTGAAAAAGTATATAAATTTATGATTACAAAGCATTTACTTCAAATGTATATATTACTGATATACATTTAATAATTACTACATTTAATAATGAAGTTTAAATGAAATTAAAAATATGACTTATGACTAGGAGTACGTAAATTTCGCAAATAAAAAATCGTGATTTCGCATTAAAAAAAATTCAAAATAGA
>LUGF01057342.1:63240-114105 GCA_001625245.1 Calycopis cecrops | reverse complement strand
GTATAGTCGGTGTACTTGTACTTGTAATAACGCAAATGCTTAGGCGCACAAGTGTGCTGGTATATTTAATGCAAAACGTAGGTACGTAGGTTTATGATACCAAAGGACTAAAATAATTTTATAAATATTGAACCAAGCTATATATAGAGGATGTGGAAATGTGGAATTATCCAGATTCATATAAAATATTATGCACAAATAAATTACTTTGTGGAGTACTTCAAATAAATATTTTTTTTTTTAAATGACCGTGAAGCTTTTCCGTTTTTATAATTAAAATTACGAAGCGCCAACTATTGCGTGAATTGATAGAATACTTTACTTTCATTTTCGTGTTAATTATACACATAAGCACAATAGTACTTTTTTTGTTGAATACATTTTCGTGTGATACCTTGGAACCCGGGTGTGCAATTGAACTTAGTACTATACCCATTAAACCCCTGCCTTCTGGCGCTATAATTGAGGGAGCCGACCTCTGCTGTCCAATTTCCAATGTTTGATCTTGACAATAATTGTGAAATTACATTAGTAAAATCCTATTTGTATTATAAGTATACACAGTACCCACGTTTTTCTATGTTTTGCGCTGTTATGTTTGTACTTTAATTATCATATTGTGACGTGCATATGCAAGGCCTCGCGGGTGTATCTGGGTCACGTTACGTGTATTATGTCACACGCATAAAAAAGGATGTCGTGTAGTAAATGTGTTTGGATATATATTTGGATTCTCCATTATTATTATGTTAAAAATACGTTGTACTTACAATAAACTTAAAGGGATTTTATCGTGGTTTATTTAATTATCTAACAAGCCCGACGTTTTAGAAGGGCTACAGCAACCATGATCTTTGTTTTTTTTTTAAATTTATATCTGTTCCAACTGTTGCTGCAGCAACCATGATCATGGTGGACTGAGACATGTTCTTTCATCACAAGTTATTTAAAATACCCGAACATTTATAATTATTTCGTTGTTCGGATTGATTCAAAGGGTGCTTATTATGTCTTGCTGTTTTGAGGTGTTGTGTGGTATTTTTGATTATTTATATAACCGGGTACCAAGCAGACGGAAGCACCCAACCATTTTTATGTACATATTACTTTCATTTAGGTTTTAGGTATTTTTGGAGTTTACTTCTTAAGAGATTGTCCCGCGAAGGTGGGAAGAGAAAGGAGAGCAGCGCATCTGTATAGCCTCTATGCGGATGTCTATGGGCGTCGGTAGTCATAAAAAAATGTCTCAGACTGCTCGTTTGCCCCATAAACTATTAAAAAAAAAAGATGGAATCACTGGAAAATTTTTGTTGTCGTATACCTAATGTTTGTCTTAGTAGAGGCCTATAGTTGCCTTCGAGGTAGAGGGAGTGTAGCTCGTATCGGAATAAGTGCAGATAAATATGCCTATAACATTAATCTTAATCTCTACTACAGCTCAGCTTTATGATCATATCCTTTTACTCAGCGCCGGAATACCCTCTGGTGCGGCCCCGGACTTGGCAACCTTGGGTTAAGAAGGGGGGTTTTATGGGCACAAAAATGATCTTAAGACCCCTAAGCCTTACGGGGCCCGGGGCTAAAATCCCCCTAAGCTTCCGCCTGGATCACGTTTATATTGCGCTAAGAAGTATTAGTTGCATTGTAGTTGGACTGTGTACACAATGATACCGCGGTAGGTATATGCGGTATGGTATGGCTTGTGACTTTTCGGTGGCCTATAGGAATAGCGAGAGAGAAAAGGAACGCATAGCATATGTGGCAGTCGCGTCGGTAGTATTCAATAGGCTCCCCTGCTTATTTGCCTCATATGAAACAATCTATGCTTATTGTCTATGTCTATGCACATATTGATCCTTTACTAATATTCCTGATTTGTTTATTGTAGACTCTTGCCCCCTTATTAATAAACATATAATAACTTTATTCAAGTAATAACCTAGTAATAAACTGACATCTGTCAAATTCCATACTTTTTATGTGTTTTTTATTATGGAATTTGACAGATGTCAGTTTATTACAAGGTTATTCCTTGGATAGAGTTATTCTATGTTTATTAATAAGGGGGTTGGTGTTTGCTGAATCGGTTCTCAGATATTTAACTATGCAGTGAAGATTGACTATGAGGAAGTCATAGTATTTGATTGATTGGAACAGAAAAAAAAACAGAATTGTATCAGAAAAATCCTTGGAAAATAATTCAAGACATTTACATAATGGTAGGTGTAGGTGTGGTGAGTAACATGTATCCCCAACTACTGTGAGTTGCCCATCGTATAAGCCATTGGGATCCTAGTTCTGTATCCTTATTTGGGAAAAAATGTGGCATGAGTATCTGCACTCTTATATAGCTCATTTTCATGTATATTTTTTAAATAGTATAAGGGGACAAACGAGAAATCGGAGCCATTTTCTTGACTACTGACGCCCATAGACATCCACATTGAGGCTATCTAGATGACAGATATTGCTTTCCACACCTCCCTCCACCCCTAAATAGTATAAACTTAGATATTAAGCAGTAGAACGATATCTATTGAATAAGGTGACTCACAAACTAAAGCCTTAAATTAAGTAAACCAGTTCTCAGCTACGAGTTAAACCTAATTAAGTGCAGAACGTTAAGTTAACAAACAACTGTAAAGTGTATATTGTGCTGCTGGTTTTATTGATAGCTGTGTGACTGAGCAGTCTTTAGCTCTACATTGCTCTACAATTTTAATGTCAGTGTAATTTTAGTATCTTCTTAAAATTGTGAAACTAATTTACTGTGGTTAGCGAATTACAGGTGCTTAAGATATCTGGTTTTGTATTAAAAAATAAAAAACATAAAAAAATTATGTAGTGACGAATTTTATAACGAAAAGATGTCATCATAGTAAGAAAAAAAACTAGTACTCAACTTAATATTTGAGTATATTATTTCTTTTTGTCTTGATAATAGTTTTTGTTATTTTCAAGCTTACAAGCTTAAGGAACATTTATCGTAGATAAAATAGTTTCATTGTATACAAAGTCAGAGTTAAGTAAAACTGAGCGCCTCAGACTAAAACCTTCAAGCGAAGTGAGATCACCTCTATACAAAGACGTAGGTGAAGAATTTACCTGTGCAATGGCCGAAACCAGTAAGGTCCCGGCGAAGATAAAGCTCCACATTGGGCACATGTTTCACAGTTGTCACAGTTGGTAATATCAAACGGTTGGTAAAACAACAGTCATGGCGGCCGCGCGCCGCGAACTTCGTACCGAGACTGGCCGCGCCGTTGCACACTAGCAAGAACACAACAAACTTTACTTTCTGTGACAAGCCGCGTTCACATGGACGCGAGGTTTAAACTAAAAGTACAGGCAACATTATCATCACTAGCAGATATTATTTTTAAGAGCGAAATAAGTGGTAAGTACAGAAAGAGATTTCTTGATTGTGCGAGAACGTGAGTTCAAAGCTTAACAGGCGATTATTATTTTTTTTCTAGAGATTTGATAACTTATAAATATGCAAGTTTAAATTAGCAAATTATTAAATAGAATATAGACACAATGTAATGGAGCTGAGTGTATTTTAGTGGCATTACGTTCGTAGGTTCTAACTAAGTTATAAAAAATACAAGTTCGCTTACCTTAATAGTAAGTTGATAATAAAGAATGTACTAAATTAAAGAAAAACTGACGGTGTGATTTATTAGAACCATGTGATTTTTTTTATTTAACTTAGATGCTCGTGACAAATATGCAGACTATAAGTTCAGTTCAGTCGAACGATTGGCTTGCGAATATCGTGCCATCGTAGCATTATCAAATTGAACTACTAATTTGGCTATGCTATGGTGGCGTAGCAGCCGAGTATAGTGCGTCAATTAAACCGACTTTTTAGGTGTATTCGTAGGTAGTATTCTATTTTATATTATTCAAAATTTAAAATATCATTGTTTTGTATTTTAAAATTGGAAGAGCACAATCAACTCCCGGTGGTTGAATATTACTAAAGTAAACATGTTTACTGTTTTAAAATGTTCAATAGGAAAGTTAATGTGAACAGAGCCTTCGACGCAACGTTGCGTCGGCGGCGGAGCAGGCGTTACGACATACGCCCACACCCGCACCTCTTACCTATTTCCCTATAAGCCTTCACGCACACAGCGACGCCCGCAGGTAGAGCACTGACTGATTCCGAAACTCTTTTTATTTACCAACTCGGACGACTAAGGTCAAATTGACGGAATTCGATGTTCTTTGTCATTATTAAAACAATACTTTTGTAACGAATAGACCTATTTTTTATTAAATATAATTTAATTAAAACTCTATATTTTATTTCATGTTTTCTGTTTTAGAATATAAGTTATATCCCTGATTTTTCATGGATGATGTCACATTAAAATAAAAAAAATATATTTCGATGATGACAAAATTAATTAGGTAATTAAAATATCCCATTAATACATAATATTATTTCATCAATTTGTTTAATCCATTTGATACCAATATTTCTCAATAAAGACCAAAATGGCTTATTTCCTCCTACTCGATTTGACCCCAACTATAAAATAATCCTAATTTTGACCGAATACTGCAGCGGATATACCATACACCTTACGCCATAGGTCGCGTGTCCGCTATCTACATATATCTTGGACGTTTAGGTAACAGCCTGGAAGTGAAAATCATGGTGAGATTTAATTAAATTTTATTCAGACAAAAGTGGTAATTATGTTGTAGCGCTAAACCCTTCCATTGAATTTTGTATTCTCAACTGTTAAGCAGTTTTGTATTTCTGAATCTATTAGACTGATTTTTGACGTTGACTCTACATGTAATATGTATGTTTATATGTATAAATATACTCTTAAGAATATTAAATATATTTTAATTAGTTTGTTAGTTTGTGTAATGTATCTACGAAAACTTTTCAGTGCCCGTTCGTGTCCGTTCAGTAAAAATAGATATAGAGAAAACTACTTACGAATATTTCCAGGCAAAGGAAATAAAAATTTTGACTTATAATGATGTTTGACTTATAATGACTAAAATTAAATGAGCATAGTTCACGCTTGCTCAAAGTTCATCTAATCTGAAGGGAATTACTAATCAAACAGATATTGGGTTAGAGTTAATTTATAATGTGAGTAATCGGAAAGTCCATTTCAAATACTACTAATACCATGTACTTAGATTTAATAGGCAATTTCTTTGCCGCTTCCTTTATAGTTACAGGTTTATCGTAATGCATGTAATTTGGGTACTGCATTATGTAATTCTATATAAGCTTTAACATTTTGAAGAGTTCCTCTAATTTAATTTTAATAAGAGTTCTATTAATGTTACTATTACACCTGTAATAACGATGAATGTGAATTAAGATATGATCTCTTTTGTAAGCTTTGTATCTTTTTTAATACTTATCGTATCACACGAACGTTTTATCAATGATCGATCAGGTATGTTGTTTTATAAAAACTATACTGTACTGTAATAATAATTGTATATGTGTCTTTGCAAAATAAATACATATTTATTTATTTATTTAATCTAATCTTCTTTAATTTATTGATTGATAAATTTCAACCCTATATAGAGACGAATTCAATCAACTAAAACAGACAATTTTTGATATATCTAAATAATTTAATAAATAATCATAGTCGTTTTTGTAATGCAGAAAAAATATTTTTACTATATATCCTATATTAGATACCTACTCTTAGTGCAGCGCTCCCGGATCACTCAAAAGGTAAAAATATGTGTTTTTTTAATTTGGTTGTATTTAGGTGGATTTAATTTTTTTGACCTTTTTAAGACATATTTATTTTTCTCTTGCATCTTTATATTATATAAACAGCAATTTTATAGAACAACAATACATTTATAAAACAAGAGTGAAGTGTTCTAAAAAGGTTTCAAAATAAAATACCGCGAGCATCTAATCATCTAAATACAAAGTATATGAGTAATGCCTCCAGCATTTTTACATTTTTCAACATTTTGAACGCTTATATAACTATTATCATTAGCTAAAAATTAAATCCTAACATTAACATCTAAATCCATTCAAAGTTAACAAAGCCAGGTTTTATAGGTACTCTACCATCTCTAAAGCACCCCGTTCGTGCAATACCAAAGCAAATGTTTGACGTTGGATACTTAAATGCATATTCAGGGAATGCATGCATCTGTACGGGGTACGGGTAATAATGAGTGTCGGTGTTTAGCATACAAAGGCGTGCCATGCGTTAGAACATTTTTCTACACAAAGGTACCTACATGTGGGTAATAATAAAATATCCACCAAGTATGTGGAGACCACACATCTTCTGGGAATATGTGAAAATTTTGTTTATAAAAATATACACCAAAGACAAAGTTTTCATACTTTTATTGCAAAAAAGATTTGACAGGGTCTTTTGGTGATCACAAACCTGATACCACCCGGACTCCCACATACCGCACCTAACGTGATGGAGTAGTCATTACTCGTTAATTAATGATTATATTTCACATCAGCAGTTTAGGAGTAGATAGTGTACTTCGTGGCTGAAATGTAGTGATAAACTTGCAACACAGATATAGCAATTTCATATGAAATATAAAACATTTTAGGTTTTTAGAGTTTTCTACCCCAAAAGAAATGTTGGAATTATAATTGTCCTTCTGTCTGTCTACCACTGTACTGCGTCTGTCATGGCAAGAAGAGAGTTAAATAATGCAGAGAAATCTGAAAATGGGTAATTTAGAGTTATATCACAAAAAAAACCGCCCAATCGAATCGGACTCGCAAAATGAGAGTTTTGTACCAACGGGAGCTATTCTATGATTCCCAAGGCTATGCCGGACAGAGTTACCCATACCAGGCAGGTTTGGGGTAGAGGCCAGATTAAGAGCGGCTCAGCTGGGGTGTCCTCCACTAGTCCCTCTAAATCAGACTGCGGCGTGGATTGCAACGACTAGTGGACCCGTTGACGGACAGATTGATGGCGTGGGTCCTCCACATCCCCTGAAGAGGGCGGCGTAGATTAGGACGCTTTAGTGGCGTGCTCCTTCGGAGTGCCTGGGCCAGGGGTAAGGATGGAAACCTGACCCCAGTGCACGATGTAGTAGGGGCTATTCAGAGGCAACCGGTCAGTCCCCAAGGACGAGGAGTCTGGCCTTTTCACCGAGGCCAGCCTGTCGCTGAAGTGATCCTGTTGCTTGCAGATCAGAGACCCTCCAATTATAGCGACCGACGGCGCCCACAGGGGCTAAGTCGGTATTTCGCTGAGTATTGAGGAGGTTAACATAGGTCTATTGGCCACCAGGGCTCCTTCATACTTAATATAATCTAAAAAAAGGGCAAAAGGGCGTCAAAAAAAGGGCAACGCATTTGCGTAACAACCATGTGGGTGTTCAAGGACGGCGGTAGTCACATCTAAATTCCCTGACTGTTCGTTTGTCCCCGTATATAATAAAAAAAGGTTTAAAGTCTAGTTCATAACTGCTTCTTGACCTAGCAGTTGGAAATTTTCATAATTGTCTTTTTAATATTACCACTATTTCAGATAAACTGTTCTCAAGAAAATATGGCAATAAATTCTTAATGTTCCAAGGAACAATAAATTTTACTTATAGAGTCGCGCCATCTGATTTCAGAACGGGGCGACCGGCGTATTAGTTCCAAAAGTAACAGATGATTGTAGGTGGCGGTAGCGTCGCCCAGTTGCCGCCCAAAATCAATAACTGGCCGGCGTGCGCTGTCCCGCCGATTTTCACTTAGTCCCGGTGAAGGCGCTACACATTTACTCATTTTCCTACCCGTTCACGCGCAACCAGTGCTCCGTAAGCGAATATCCAGCATTACCGGATTTATCTACATAATTTAAACGGTGAGTAAAATTCATATATAAAAGCCACGTTTATATCATTAATACTCATATACAGAGTGATATAGGGCTGGGATAAAATGTAACTTGGTATTTGGTATTTAAGTTTTAATGGGTATATAGGGCACGGGAAATGTTACGCTCACAATCGGAGGTTCGAGTTAATCTGATCTTTGTGTTAATCTCCTTACAAAAAAAATATTTAAAAATAGAATTAAATTTTCGTTTAGGATTTATCTTCTTGTAGAATAATTGGAAATAAGAAATTAGGAAAAATAGAAATTACCTAAATTCTCAAAGATAGGATTAAAAAATATTTTTGCTATTTAAAATGTAGTAAATAATAATAATTGTAACTTACAGAAGAATACTATATACAATATTATATTGTTAAGGTTTTTATTATGTAACAATTTTTTTGTATATATCTTTTAAATTTAACCACTTCTCTTACAATATTACAAGGAAAAACTATTCGTATTTTTGTATGTTTGTAGCGTAAAAACTATTAAAATAATTTTGAAGTTCTCTCACCATTAGAATGCTTCTATATCACTGACACTTACGGAACATTATAAAAATAAAGCACGAAATCAGGCGATTTGCTATTTTCTTAAAAAGCAAACAAATCAAATTATTTTAAAATGAACTATTCCGTCATTATACGAATTTATCATCTAGTGACTAGTGTCATTCATCAAAAGCATCGTAAGCTACGAATCTCTTTAAAAAGTTCATTGCCTCATGGCCAGTAAAGATATTAGCATGTAGGCTCGCTTGAAAAAGGTATTTAATATCAGTGAGGTTTGAATACCCAGGGGTATACTTACACAAGTCATGTAAAGGTTTTACGACAGCCCAGGCACGCGAACTCTACATGCCAAATCATTTTTGATTTTTTGTACATCAAATAAAAATCACGTTGTATTTGATTGATTTTCTTAACTTTAATGTTACATAATTTTAATTGTTAATCATTGTGTACAAATAAAATCTCCAATTGCAGAAGAAATGAAACTCGGTAGAGAAGCTCATTTTGAAAAAGATTTCATAAAAAACATTCTTTTTTTTTCGAAGAAAATTCGAGATTTTAAAATTAAGTAGACAATCGATGCTTACTCCATTTTAAAATCTGAAAATGATAATTTGGAAATGATTGTAATGGAGTGACCCTGATTTTTGTAGCATTATTATTAAGGTATGCGAACGGCGAAACGGAGCCGGCTTTTATCTATACTAATATATTAAAAAGCTGAAGAGTTTGTTTGTTTGAACGCGCTAATCTCTGGAACTACTGGTCCGATTTGAAAAATTCTTTCAGTATTAGATAGTCCATTTAGCGAGGAAGGCTACTAGTACTAGACTACTTTTAACCGACTGCGGTAGAAAAATGGATTCACGTAAACGAAGTTGCGGGCATCCGCTAGTATTAGATAAATAGGAATATCCAATATAGGGATATTTAATAGAAGATTTGTTTAGCGCTGTAAAACTTCAAGATGTCTTATTTAATCGGTCATCTCATGATGTACCAGTAATAGTGGTGATATGAAGGTGAAAACAACAAAACATTACGCATTACATGCCACAGTATGTATATGATATAGTATATATAGTATGTATATAGTATATATAGTATATATAGTAGTATGTATATAGTATATATAGTATATATAGTAGTATGTATATAGTATATATAGTATATATAGTAGTATGATATACCATCTAAATTATACGGCAGCAATTTCAATTGCGTAATCTAGCTAAATCATAGCAAGGATATGTTTTTCGAGATTAAAGTATTTACTATAGTATTTTAATTTCCAAATGAATTTGCATTACAACCTGACTAGTGACTGGGCTGGCACGTCCGTGTAACCTTTCGCTGACATCACCGCAGTTGTAGTGACAGCAGTCATTTTTCCGGCCTTAAACATAAGTTTACCACCATAAAGTGTGGATGCATAGAGAAGCCCAATACAACTTCATCGGATTAGTGTCAGCTGTGTTGTGTTTTGTACGGTGTGGGAGTATCAGATGAAAAGAAGGAGGATGGAGGGCGACGCATTTGCATGCGGATGTTTATAGCCGATGGTGGCCATTAAAACTCTCAGACTAATCTTAAAAAAAATGCATTTATAATGTCTTGATACAATTAATATTGCAGTTCTACAAATAAATAATAATTAGGCTAAGATACTGTTCTACATACCTACCTCTAATTCGGCTGAAACAGTTAATTTTTAAATCAATGCGAATACATTAAAAACGGTTCTCGAGTTAACCTTAATGAGTTTACAGCCAAGGTGCATTTAACGATAGGGGAAAATGCCATGACTTCAATATGCTAATGGTTTTACAGCAATCGCTTTATAATACTACTGGCTATATAATTAGCTCGATATTGTAAAGTAATTACATGGAGCTTCTACACGGCTGATAGGAAAAGGAATTAATTCAATATAGCTATTTCAAGTATCAATTATTTATTATTATTGCTTATTTTATTAATGTTATTTATCTGTTTGCTATTTGTTGTTATTGCTTATTTGATTGTTTATATTATATTATTTATTGTTTATTGCGTGATGCAGCTCTGAACAGAGAAAAACGGAAAAAATGGGCCTTTGCCCAACATGGGACACATAATAGGCTTGATATAATATCCTACTAATATTATAAATGCGAAAGTTTGTAAGAATGTTTGTTACTCTTTCACACCAAAACTACTGAACGAATTTTCATGAAACTTTAGAGTAATATAGCTTTCATTTCAGAATAACATTATAAGTTAAAATATTAAATCATTTTTGAAGTCCGAAATCTATATAGTATAATAATTGTTTATTTAATTTTAACTTTTTAATAAGCTTAACAAGTTTCGTACTACGAATTTCTTAGCGCATATGCCTACAGCCTACCAGCGCAGTGGCATAATTGTATTGTCTGAAGCCTGTGGGCGATTCATAGGAAGGCGAAAGAATTATCTCTTTTCTAGTACAAAGAAGCTAAACCAATACATGTTAGGATCAACCTTCATCTGGGAGCTAGGGTTGTCAGATGGGAAAATTTCTTTTAAATATATTACGGCACCCTTTGTCTTTTTACAGGACTAAATAAACACAAAATGTTGAGATAAACATGTGGCATCCCGTGTATTTTGCCGGCTGGACTCTACTGTTAGGCCTTGCCCCGTCTAAATAACTTTAAAGTGAGCTTTAAAGTGACTTTGTGTTAAATCACTCAAAAATATATGTATAGCACATCTAAAAAGACGGTTTGTTTTCTCCTAAAATATTATTTGATAAAGGTCCGCGGAGCTTTTAAATTCTGGAAAGGGATCCGTGACTGCAAAAAGGTTAAGAAACCCTGACATAAGTGGTCGTGTTTTTCGTGTGTCAAAACACTGACCTTCTGCATATGGGATAGGGATCAAAGCTGACCTTTTCTGACATCGTATGTGATCGACATCGGAAAAGTGTTTGAGGCATTTTATTATTTTGCTAATGGATTGCAGCTGTCCACTTTAATAATATGCATCATCAGTAGTTATTTTAGTGTAATGGCCTAATTTGAAGAAGAAAAATCTTTCTTTACAGCTCCTAAAAGATTTTAAAAAGTCTTCTTAATCACCACGTAATTTATATATAATGAACATATTGAAATCATACTTACTCAGAAGGCTTTTGAAAATGGCTTCTTCGTCTATCTAGTATCTTTCTAAACAGGTATAGACGACTTTTATATAATCCTGACTATAACTAATTAGTACTGTACTAATTAGTAGTTATAGTGCTGTATGCATAATGCAGCATTACCTGATTTAAAATACAGTTTTCCGAGGAGGAATGCGCCGCATATTACTGCAATGTATTCATAACCAGTTATAGAGTTAATATTTTTAAAATATGCATATTTTTAAATTATGAATTCATCTAACATTTTGAAAAAGGTTAATCCATTACTGCGATTTTGGTGCAGTCTAATGCCCTCGACGACGGAGGTACCTCTCGCTCAAACGGTACTGCCGTAAAGTGAAGGTTCTGCTGTCGTGTTTTGTGCGGTTTGTTAGTAGACCGTGGTCCATAGGAGACGTGGATGTATATGATACCATCATGAAGTCATGGTGTTCTCTCTGTAAAAAAAATGTGTGCTTTAGACCACACAACTGAAGTAAAACTTAATTATTGATTTTCATTACCGTAGTTACAATGATATAACATGTCATAATATGATTTTTTAAAAAGTTTCGCTTAAATCTAATTTCAATTTTAAATTTAAATTACAACTTCCACTGGCCTCGTACGATGTGTGATTACTGTAACGCCCTCGCCAGCTTACTTAAAGTTTTACTTCAAAACGTGTGTAGCAGATATCAGCTAGTACAATATTTATTAAAGAGAATTTATTCATTGCAATAATACGTTATGTTGTAAATTTGTTAACTATTTGGTTTTTTTTAAATATCTGACAAGAATGACTTAGCATCTTTCGTTGAAATGACGAAAAAGGTATTTTAATTAGTCGCATAATGGATTGATCCATGTTACACAGTGTGAAAAGAAATTGTATTTCCCCGGTGTATTGTAATAGGGTACCAAGCAACGTATAATACGTGAAAATGATCTTTTTAACGATCTTAGTAAATAGGGTAAACCGATTTTGTTTCTGTGTGTGTGTGTGTGTGATTATGGTACGATATAAAAAGTTGTTATTATATTGGAAAAAATAGGCAAAAATAAAGTAGTAAACTTAATAATAATAGTAAACAACTATTGAACATTCAAAAGTCATATAAAAATTACGAAAATTATTGTATTTAAAATTAATCGTGAAACTTTCGTAGGCGAACCACTAGTTAGTATAATTAGAGGGTTTGTATCCTCTGATATTGGTATCCCTCTGTTATGATACTGAAGAAATCTTACTACAGATATTATTGTATACTCGCTGTGTCCCGTGGTTTCAACCGCTTTTTCGGTGAAATCCATATAAACTTCAACATCCTATTTCACCCCCTTGGGGGTTGATTTTCTAATACTCATGCATGCATGCATGCCCAATTTCAGCCCGATCTGTCCTGTGGTTTGGACTGTGCGTTGATAGATGACTATGTCAGCTTTGAGTTTTATATACCTATATAGCTATAGAAGTACTTATTAGTACCTTACTATGTATTTTTATGGCATTTTATTGCATAGGACCGAATGTATTGATGGCTAGTGACTACCAACCGAAAGATATGCGCATTTTTACCGTTTTTTGGGGAAATGTATTTCAACACTGCCGTCAAATCTGGGTGCGACCCGAAGGGTGTGCGGGTCTCGTGGGTCAAAATATACCTGCTAAGACCGCGCAGGTCCCATCAGCTGCCAAAACTGAGGTACCCTGAAAATGTCAGCAGGTGATACGCGCGTAATGAAACAATATATTACAAAAGCTATCTAAATGGAAACGAGAAAAATAGATATTTCCGGCTGTTTCTATCCGGATAGCATAGCCATTGCTTCACGTTTGTAGTGAGCGGAGACTTCCCCGGTCGTGCCTTTCGGTATCAGATGTAATGTAGTGTTGATACCTTACGATATATTAGGCAAGGCTGCACGACGACGTCTTTCGTGATATTAAACGTCATAAAGAATTTAGAGGCAATCTCCAAATCACATAACTCACATATAAAGAGAAACCAAATAATAAAAATACTAAAATATGAAGCGTTTGCTTATGATATCCAAAAAGGAATAAAGCCATTATCTAATATCCAGCGTTTTTGTGAACAAATCATTTTTAACGCAATTTATTGTCGCCCAATTGGCAGGATTCCAAGCGCTGAACAGCGCTATGTCGTTGGAAATTCTTCTAGGCGTATGAAATTGTTTAATAAAACCAGGCTGTCGGAGAACTTATGTGTGAAAAAATCATTAAAAATTTGTAATAAATCGATATTAAATCATAAAAACTTAATAATGTAAATATAATAAATCGTTTTTAACATACACGTCGTGTTTACAAGCGTAAATAAGTTAACTAATTGAAATTAAATAATAGTAGCTTTATTAGTAAAATTAGTAAGTTAAAAATTATATTGAAATAAATCTTTATTTATAAGCTCTACTAACATTTATTTTAGTTTCTTTCTAATAAAGATAATCATTACGACAATTTATAAATTGCTAGCTTTTCCCGCGGCTTCGCTCGTGTTGAAGTCTTCAATAAATATGAACGAACATTACATTTAAATATAATAGAACTGCAATGGAATTCCAATATCTGCCGCAAAACATTTTTTTACTCTTCTAAAAATATTTTTTACATGTACAATGTATATTGTGTACAAAGTTTCATGATGATCGGTTGAGTAGTTTTGGCGTGAAAGCGTTACAAAAAAACATTCACATATTTTTTAATATTAATATTATGATGTAAATTTTCATTTCATAAAATTGTGATAAGAAAACTTTAACTATAGTTGCATATCATATACCTATGCTCTTTAACGAGTGTGTTTCTTCCAAAAAAAAAGAAATGAAAAGAGAACGGTTCAGTGACCTGATATTTGGATACAAATAAAATGACGAAGGGAAGGGAGAAAATGGTGTAAGATGGCGCACTGCAATAAAGCTTTGAGGAATAAGTCTCTAGTTACTAGCCACTTTAGCCAGAATTGTTTGGTCTTTTACAGCAATGTTATGGAACGATTTTTTATGTAGATAAAAAATCGTTCCATTTCCTTTATGCTTATTTGAATATAAAAAAGAGGTAAGAACAGAACTTACCCTATGAAATACGTGCTTGGATTCTATCTAATCTTATAAAAGACATATTGTTATAAATATTTGTTTCGATGTTTCCAGTTTATAGGAATAGGCTTCGAGATAATGAATATTAGTTTTAAAATCTTTTATAAGCAATTTCAAAAGTGCTAATTTCGGCCCAGGATTTATGTTGATTAATGTTCATTTGTATAAAGTGAATTTCTATTATAAAAATGTTGAATATACCTATAACACACGTCCTCTAAGTATGTCACAGGAGTTGGGTGACGTAATGATAAATCCATACTATTATTATCCTTGTTTATATATAAAATTATATTTTTAAACTTCGCGAAAAGGCAAAAACTGCATGTTATATTCGATGTAAATTTAGGGTAAGTATCAACTCGAGAATGGAAGTCAATAGGCCTGAAATGAGTAGCATCCCTCGCCTGTGTTACGGCGTCTTGGCGAGGCTTAGCGGTAACTTGGCTGTCTGCCAGGGCTCCGCTGAAACTATCATCGAATCAGGTTTCACGTAAAATAGTTATTTTCTCACAGCAAAGTTTTGATTGTTGTTCGGAACTTTCTGTTGTATTATATTAAATTCTCTATACGTATTTCGGTTCAGCACTTTATTGGTAAACTATACCTTAGGGTTGAACCAAAGTTGAAATTGTTAGAATCCCAAAAATAACAAAATTCAATGAAGTTTCTAATCTGTATTTGTATTTATTTGAAACTAATAAAAAAGGGGGGCAAACGATAAGTCGGAAGTTTTTGGTCAGTGGCTACTCATTTCTATTCGTATAGCTGAAGGTCATTTGGGAGAATGGGGTAGCGGAGGGCAACGACCGGCAATGACCTTTAACCCAAAATCATAGTCGCTCCTATGAGTCTACCGGATTATGTGTAGTTTTGATGTACATGGATAGATTTTTGATAGTTGTCGCATTGTGACACGCATTCGACATGGTTGTGGCCTGTCGCCTACATGCTACCGTACACCCTAAAGTGACTGTTGCTGACTGAAATTCTGCTATGTCGCGTTTCGTATATTTTATAAGTATCCGGCAGCCCTTTTCGGCGATGATTGGAAGGAGGTCCATAGCATCTACGTACCCATGCGGATGTTAACAGCATCTAGGCCACCGCTCCCCTCTTCTATAAAAAATAAAGACGTTTGAAACAATAAAAGTAAGAATGTTATAACAGCAGCAACTGTTATAACAGATTCTTACCTCACTCGCATATGAACACTTGAATACAAAAACTGTTTATTTTGTGGAATTACAAAATTTCAATTTCACATATGGAATAGAATTAATTTGAAAACCCTGGCGCGTATGTGGTGTCGAATGAGAAAAGTTAGCTCGTTTATTTTTATTCTATGCCAGAGTGATTTTTTAAACCAGCACAAAAGCTTCTATTTTTTTTTATAATTCCTACGTTTTGACACCTATAAAATTTTGGTTAAGTAAAAAGGAGAGCTATAAAAAGGAGGGCTTGCTATGTTCCGTATTAGCTATTCTTTATTTTTTATTGCAATAGTTTTGTTGTTTGTACGTGATTAGAATTAAACGGATTTTAATTGGAATTTGACATTTGAAGATTTTGAAAACGAATATTTTTTTAGATGGATCGTTATACGTGGATCTCTTCCCTCTACCTACTCTGTTATTAAACTGGAGTCATGTATTGTTGTTGTTATTTATAACATCAAGACTTCATAGTGACTCGTTTTGACCATGTAAATAGCCGTAACTGTGTCTGTAGTGACTTATATGAGGTGACAACATTTCAGTGTTAGTACGGTGATATAATGGTTTCCGAAGTGCGCCGACGGTCTTATCCATAATTTATTACTGGCTTGCGGTTTAATTAATAGGCAGAGCTATGTGTATGTTCCTACTGTGTACATATTTGACAATCATAAAACGTAATGTTATGTTTGTTAGGTTCTAGTTTTATTTTTCTAATGTTGGCAGTATACAATTGTTATCTTTGTTGTTCGTTGTGATTTAGAAAAGAATAGAATGGGCTCCAATGTTTAATTTGTAATAGATCTATCTGGAATAAAAAAATGTTAAAAAAATTATAATAGGTTTAATACTTTTACTTTATTTTGTTCTTTACATCATATTAATATTTGATACAAATTGAATTGTAGGTAAATAAGTATACATACAAATAAATGAAGAGCGGAGCATTGCGCATAATAGGTTTATTATGACTTGATTATTATTATTATTAAGATTTTTTTAATATTACCATTAAGAATTGACGAGAGGTTAAAATGTAAAACGTTTCTGATTTTCGATTCACTGTAGATACTTCCTCCACTGATTGAAAAGCAGCATACAGGTAATTATCAAAAAAAAAATATGAATTGAATGTGAACAATATTAACCTTTAAAGTTTAGCTCAATTGTACGAATAACAATAGACTTAGTAAAACTTATACCACTCTGCAAATCTACAATTATCCAATAATATGAAATTGCTTGTTATTTTATATTAATTTGAACTTGATAAGTGAATGAAGCGTAACAACAGATGTGTTAATTATGTGTTTCATGGTTGGATGACGTTAACAATACACCATGTTGTCGACAGGAAATTGCGCCCTTCCCCCTGCCGCTCGTAGCACGCCAGCTCTGTCATTGCAATCATACTCCTTTTACAATAAATATATCGAGGTAAGATTACACTTTTATTAATTATCTCTGTTTTTTTATGCTTTGTTCTTTAGAGTGAGTTGTGAGTACAAAAATGAAATTTGTTGGTAAAAATTCAATTCATCAAACATTGTTCTTTATTATTATGTTGAATCCATGTATGCAATGCATATATGCATACACAACACAGCACGGATTATTTTTTTTTAGAATGTAATAAGTTTGACAGCCGTCGGGGCATATGCGTAATGCATGTTACACTCATTTATGTTGGTACCGGTATCACCGAAGTTGCTGCGCTGCGCTTGTGATAATACTGGATTATATGGGAAGGGTTGGTTGGTCGAGCTATGTTAAGTTCATATCGACGAATTTAAATGTCGCCAAGATTCTCAGTTTCTCTCTCACTCAGATTCCCGATAGTATAAAGTTTAAAAAATTTAAAATATCGACCGAATTGTCAATCCGTTGTTTTGCCCTACGATAGTATATTTCAAGTCGAGATAGGTACCGACTGCAGCATTATAAATATATTGAAAAATTATAGCCTAAATGTTATCGAGGACTAAAACCTATGTAACAAAAAAGTTTCATCGAAATCCGTCTAGTACTTTTTGCGTGAAAGCTTCACTAGACACAGACATAATGACGTCTTATATGATTTGATATTGAAGTTTTATTATATGTATAGATTTAGTTTAAATCGATTACACTAACTATAAATTGCATCTACAAATTGTGCTCAATAAACTAAACCAGCTACCACCATCTTGCAGTTAATTTAAATTAAAATCCAGTGTGTGTGTGTTGAAAATTTTCGGTTTCATCTGTACAAAAAACTAATAGATCTGTTCACTAGGAGCGGTCAAAATAGATCGGTCGGGGTGTCCTGGCATCTGTGGCCCACAGGCCGCGACCACTTCAACCCTGTCTTTCTCAAGCTTCCGAAACTCATTTACCTCCAATGTCAATTACCTGAAAAGAAGGTAAGTTTTAATGCACTTCTCTAATCGTATCTTTATTCATCATCTTAATTTTAATATACATTTATACGATTTATAAAATGATTGCTTTTATATTTTATAAATGAAACGATTGTCTATAATTATAAATGTTTAGCATGTTTTTTTTAATATTCTAATTGTTACCTTATATTAATGATTGTTGTATCCTGTTTTAAAAATAATAAATTATTATATTTTTCCTATAATATTGAATGTGAATAAGTTCATAAATAAATATATTTTAAATTAAGAAACCTAAATCACACGTCATAGAATTGGACGCTTGAGCTTTAAAGCAATATTTACGAAATAAAAGTCCTACATATAATTGTAAATTTAGAATTGTTGTTGTTTAAATAATTTAAAATAAATAAACAAAATCTTGACAAAAATGTATGTTTGTCAAGATGAGGCCATAATTACGGCCTGTATATAATTTGTACTAAATAATAATCTACTCAGTCTTAGCGATCATCATTAGTGAAATGTCATAAAGTCAAGAATATCAGCATAGTATCAGGCACAAATAATGAAAATTTACTTTAATACTTAATTATATGTGTGTACCACCGCATAATTGTAAAGCTTCGCCCACACATCCGCACTTGCCATCCGAAAATTGAAAGCATTTCGAATTTCGCTCTCGCACAAAATGCGAACGGTATTAATTATTCGCCACTTTAATGCGAGTTTGTGGGCCATTTTGTAATTATTAAATGGCTCCGAGTAGCATTGAGCTATAAGTCCTGGCCCGGATGCGATAGCGAAATTCAAATTGTCTTAAATGTTCCGCCCATCCTTATCCCTATATCTTATAAATAATTGGAATTATATTTTGGGATTAATTAATGGTCTGGAAATCCAACACGAGTCCAAAGTTCATGAGTGCATGAATATTTAAGTGTACTCAAATCCAAAATAATATTTCGTAAATCCCTTTCCGGATTCTTGTCGTCCATAAATTTATGTTACAATTCCGAAGTTCAGATTATATGATTTTAATCACTATACCGCTATCTTTTCTGTCATCATTATTACATTTAGTTAGCAGTTGTAGTTAACATATTAACATTTAGGAAACATAATGAAATGAATGAGACCTTTTATATTTTTTATACTTAGTACATTCGCGTGAACTCAAGAGATAGATAGAACAATTCGGGACAAAAAACTCGAGAATTATTGCCAAAAATTGTTTCATATTAATTATAAGATATCCTCTCGCCCCCTGCTGTTAACATACCGTGTAGCTCATCGGCTCTCGCCCTATGGATTAGAATCAACGTTGTTATTTGGAACCCAACAAGTAGCAACGGCCACACGTCAGTGCATGGTGCTTATCCTGGTCTTTGTTGTCATTCCACGCTTGTTCAGTTAGCTCAGAAACAATGGCAGTGGCGTAGTCTGGCCTTGTTTAGACGAGGCCATTATACAGCGAGGCCTGTCTTTCGAAATTTTTACGATCTTTGAAGTGTATCAGGCCCAGTTAGGCCCTCTTTCAAGGGTCAAAGGCAAGGCCTCAGTCCGCGCCTAGCTACGCCGCTGAAAGGAATATGTTGCTTCTATAAATACGGAACCACCCAAGTGAATAATTTATCCGATCCTGACATCTGTTGACATAGGACCCTGTCAATGTCACTCCCTCAGTTCTATTTTGCTTCAGTTTTGAAAGGCATGAGTCCGTTTTATGTGTCATGGAATCCGTTTTGATATTTTTACTCTTGAATAAAATTATTTGTTAATTAATTATTACTAAGTTATTTAATTAATTAATTTAATGCAGAGACAGTCATTGGCTCATCAACGTTACTGTTGAAGTGAAACTTCTATACCATTGCCTTGAAAATCAAAATCAAAAAATCAAAAATGCGTTACAATAAAGTGACATATATGCATCTCACTCTCTCTTAGGTTAGTTTTCTGAAGTTTCACTTCTGCCGTGTGTGAATCACACTAGTGTTATTGGTTATTGAGAGAGTTGGGTGGCTACATAGTGTGTGTCGGTTCTGTCCTTGCTCCCCCGTCCCCCGGCGCGGCTGTGGCGTGTAGCTCAGCTGAGGCGTTGCGCAGATTTAGCTCGGGGGACCTGCAGTCTGAGTGCGATGAGGGAGAAGTGGACCCCTACACCGGCCTGCCGGCGACCACGAGCCAGCCGAAGCCGCAGAGCCAGAGGCCTGCCTCTCAAGGTAAGCATCTGATCATCCTTTAGTCTAGGTATATTGTTCCTAACATAAGATGAACTGACCAGGTCAAAGGCCGTGATCTTAAACGTTCTCTGGGGAGGCCTATATGCAGTGGTGGACGACTCCTGCCTGCTACTGCTGAGGATGATGTGAGTTTTATTGTTTACACATTTCACAAACGCTTCTCCTAGAAATATTAAACGAATTATCAACACACAGACCGAATAATTAAATGCGGGCTGTTCCGCATAGTCAAATCTTGTGTTCAGGTTGGACGACCATCAATTGGGGGGACGATGATTGCAGCTAGCCAACATGGAATGGATAGTGCTGCTTGCTACTGCTGAAATATACTTATGAAAAACATTTAAAAATCGTGTCAATTTTAAGGCAAATTTTGAAAGTGCTTTTGGGTAGAGGAGGGCATAGTATTTTCAAATCCCTTGTAGTGCAGACGCCCATAGTTTTTCATCGTCTGAATATATCGACTATTTTGGCGTTCATTTAAAAAAATGTGAACGGCAAAGTGCAAACATGTTTATGATAAGATTATACTAATGACATTTAGTTTTACGATACCAAACGAACAGGAACAGTATGTGATTCAGCAAATAAACAACGTAATATTTATAGTACAGGTGCTAATTATCCTAATCACTTTTACTTGTAATTCACGTCATTAAATTGCGTGTACGGTGTGTCCAAACAACGGCATATAATTAATATAGTGCATGTGTGTGCATGTCGACGTGAAGATCGGAATCTATTGAAATATCGTGACGGGTATTTCACACGGCAACTGCTGGAACGATGTTGCTGATTAAATATTCTATGTGTTATGCGACTGAAAGGTACAATGTACCTGTTACTGTTATTAAAATAGACAACATTAAGGGTATTATTAAGTCATTATTACTGTTATTAAAATAGACAACATTAAGGGTATTATTAAGTAATAACCTATTATTTGGGTTTTAATATAAAGTCCTGACTACACTTCTGAAATAAACCAATGCCGGTTTCACATATTAAACTTAGATATAATGTAAAATGAAGTTTTTTAGGTACGGGCATATTTATTACTCGTAGTGAAAGTCGCCTGTAGACGTAGGAAATAATTTAGAAAATATAAAATGTGAAGCTTTTGTGTGATACCTGAGAGTTTAAGTAATCTGTGAAACCGACCTTAATAACAATCTAGTCACTCAGTATTATTACGATCCTGGCTGACCCAAGACGAAACGTAGACAATTGAGATGTATACCGGCTACTTCTTAGGTAGACAGAAAAATGAGTATCTTGAGTGAACTCTATCTAGCTCACAAGTCACGTTTGTGAAACATTACGTATGTAGTTTTATTTCTTGGTTTGTTGGTAATGTAATTGGGTATTAAGCGACTGGTGGTAGGTTCAAGTATCTAATTTTCTGGACCCTTACAGGCTCTACAAAGTTCACAAGTCCCGTTTGTGCCTCCTCTAGTAATGTATTTTGGTATTTAGCGACTGGTGGCAGCGTGGGCAGCGGCGCGCCGCCGGCCCCCAGCTCGGGCGCCGGCTCGGACCTCTCGCTGAACCTGCGCGGAGGCTCGCGCGGCACCTCCGCCCCCTCCTCCCCCGCCAAGTCGCGCGAGTCGCTGCTGCAGCGGGTGCAGTCGCTCACCGGCGCTGCGAGGGACCAGGGGGCTAACTTGTTGGGTACATGTGATATTTTTTTATAGTACCTAGTAGTAGTAGTAGTATAAGGGGGCAAACGAGCAGACGGAGCCATTTTCATGACTAACGACGCCATCATCCGCATAGAGGCTCTACAAATTCCCCATCCATGGACCACCGGCTACTTACACACCTCACAAAACTAGACAAGCACAGCTGTCACTTCCAATTCGGCTGCATGCATGTAGCGTAGCTCTACCTCATAGTAATAATGAGGTTGTTCTTGTTGATTAGAATTATTCAACTTTATGACAATATCATGTCCCTGCAGGTTAATTCAAGTATTAATTAGTAGAATTATGCACCGAATAGAGGTGCGGCGATCTTTGTAAGTGAGCAAATGGAAGGGACGATACACCATAATACTTGAATGTCATAAGGGCCACGTGTCTTGTGGGTAGATGAGTTCTACCGGTAATTCACTTTGTATTGGACGGTTGAGCTCGCTCTCAACGTTAGAGCTGTGCCCTGACTAAAGCAGCGCCCCTACAACCCACCTAGGATCCTTGGACTGGACTCGGACTGCGCTGTGTTAACTTCACATCCTTCAAACACCTATGCTACTTTAGTTACGTGTATTGTAAAGTTTCTTCAGACATGTCAGAAAGGAACCGAATTCAAGGCTTCTCAGGCAGAGGTTACACGGTCAGACTGACATCAGTTCAGTCTGAGATTGATTTTAGCTGATAGTATAAGCACAGGCTGGTGATTTGAAGGTCCAGACTGATGATTATTCAAATATTTTAATATTTTCTGTCAGCCTGGTATGACTGACGCTCGCAGACTAACTGACATGACGCCAGACTAAATTTGTAACCTCCGTCTTGACTAGCTCATTATACGTATCACAGGGGTTGCACAATTTAAATACGGTCAATGTCACTTATATTTAATACAGTGTGATTGAGTGTGTAATTTCCACAGGAAGCGTAACATCGGTAGCGTCCGTCGGCCGCGGCTACAACCGTGACCGCTGCGTCACGTTACTCGTGGTCGACGACCAGAACACCGACTGGTCCAAGTACTTCCGCGGCCGCCGGCTGCCGGGAGAGTGGGACATCCGCGTAGAACAAGCCGAGTTTCGGGTGAGGGGTTTAATTATTTATGACAATGGGCGAAAAAGTAACGAATCTTTTCAAAAAAAGTAACGAATTTGCCCGAAAAATGTAACGAATCTGATTAAAAAAGTTGAAGAAACTAATAAGAATAAGAATAAGAATAAGAATTATTTAATAGGACTGTACTGAAAGTTCAGGACAGCCGCAGCACAGAAGGTACAAAATATAAAAGTTCCCTATTGACTTGAAAACGAAAGTGAAACTAAAACTTCGTTCTGCATTGTAAGAACTTTACCTACTAACTGAAAACTGGACTTGGAAATTGAAACAAGAATTATTTCATTTTGAGCGATGTATTTTCAAACATTTAAGGGATCAAAATATTTCGATGATTCATATTCATATCGATGACTACGGATGCTCATAGACATTTGCTTATTGTTATATATTGCCCTTCTTCGCTTCTTTCCTTCGATAGATCATCGGAAACTTACAAATCGCACGAAACGAGCTGTCGCTTTGCGGAGGTCGTATGTTAGCGAGAGGTACCACCCGGATGTACCGGCTGCCAGCATGTACTACGTATAAACCTTTTAATAACAGCCTTATGTCATATTAATTAAGTTTAATTATCCAGTGAACGTGTGTATTATCGTACTGTCAATCGAATGCGATTCGTGTGTCGTATCGGTAATCACGTTCCACGTCCGACTTCATACATAATTACGGACATGAATGCAATTTTAAATTAAATCATAGTTTACCGGAGTTAATATGATGTTCGGTTGTGCGATGACAGCGCCGCGCTGGTTCGAAATAATGTGTCAAATTTTACCTACTTTTTGTCGTAGTAATTTTACAACGAAGGTAGTCTTAGGTAATTTATCTATAACAAGGAATAGGTATTAGTCTACTAATATTACTATTACTACTACTAATAATATTATAAATGCGAAAGTTTAGAAATATACACAGATGTAAATTATATAGATTACATATTTACTTTAAATTAAATTATTGCGATCGGAATATTATGTTTTTAATTCTCTGTTCATTTCTTTACGAGTTACTTTTAATTTCCCAAGAGCATTTTCCCGAGGGCATTGAGTAACATAGACGTATATTAGACGGAGAAACGAAATGTAGCAGCTATCTGCCTGGATGAGGAAGTGGTGGATTTATTAAATTATACTTTAACAAATAAATATTTACGTATAAGGAAACATGCAGTTTTTATCAAAATTTCAGCTGTTTCTGTATCCTTAAAAATTATATTAATATTAAATTATACTATATATCAACATTTTGTTACTTAACTACAGTGCGGCGCCGCGTCTATTGAACTTAAGTGATGGCGTGGACTCTAATAAATCAATTATATATTATGTTAGAAGTAAAGAGTATAATAATATGTAAGGAGTTTAGATATCATTCTGCCACGGTCACGTCACAAAAAGCTGATGTTGATTGACGAAGAAACTGGCCGTAGCTCGTATACGTTCTGTTTATTATCAACCTTGAGTAAGTTCTGTTCGACCGTGATCTCTTCTAATTAACTGTCTTGTTTGTTCTACCCAGAGCCGGATTAAACGTAGGGCCTGTAGGTATTTTATTTAGGCACCCCTGATCTGGTGTTATTTTGAGTATTAAGGTCACATAGATTGATTTAGGCCCTGTGATCCATGTGGATTGCACTAAAGTGAGGCCCGTACTACTTTTACTATGCGGATAATGGCCGTTTCCAATATTCTATCAATTGATAAATTTGACTAATCGAGATAGAATTTTGACACACTATTTGTTTTTCATTTGAATAGTAGGTATAGGAAAATAAGCCTTGGGAGCCATTTTCATTACGACCGACGTCCATAGACATCCACATACTGGCTGTAAAGATGCACTGCCCTGCTACCTCCTACCTCCATTTGCCATCGGATACTTACACACCACACGAAAAGCGACAGCACAGCTGTTACTTTACGCCGGTATCGTCTAAGGGTCAATTCACACCAAAAGCGCGGCGAAGGGCAGTGAAGCGGAGCGCAGTTTATGTGTCATATGAATTTCAACTTTATAATAATTACAATGACACTTAATATCGCATGAGAAACTCGAACGAGACGCGCGGATTCCCGCGAATGCTCGAACAGTCGCTGCAATCCGCGCGGAAGTCGCGAGAATTCGATAATAAGTATTATAGTAATGAAAATAAAGTTTAAATTCATATGACACTGAAAGTGCGCTCCGCTTCGCTGCCCTTCGCCCCGCTTTTGGTGTGAATTGACCCTAAGCGAGAGATATTCGGCTACGGTAGCCTACCTCGTACTAAAAGTTATGTAAACTTTCTATCTTCAGTAGCCAAATCACTTGGCTACGTGCATGTGAGCGCCGGCTAGCTGTAAACTTGTTCCACCTGTACAGGAGCTGACGGTGACGGCCAACTCGGAGGGCGCTAACGTGTCCATGGCGGTGTATCGCGGCGGGACCAAGGTTACACGCTGTTACAAGTGAGTTGCTCACCGCTTGTTATTAATAAGTTGCTTTAGTATCTATTTTTTTTATAATAGATAGGCTTGCGATTGGCCACTGTCTCCTGGTGGAAAGTAGACTTGGCCGACGAGCACGCTTGCCTAGAAGGTACCTATTCACCCTCGATTTAAAGATTCCCAGGTTGTAGGTATCAGGGAATACATACGCTGGTAGAGTATTCCACACTTTGGCTGTACGTATGATAAATGTAGATGCAAACCTCTTTGTACGTATTGGTGGAATATCAACCATGTAGCGATGTATTGTATGGGATTATAGTCTACGTATTTCATTGATATGATAGTTTACCAATAAATGGTGATTTTTGCAGTAGATACGGGCAAACGAGCAGTAGTAGTGTGGCGACGCCCATAGGCAGTTTTTATGGTATAGGGGCAAACGAGGAATCAGTACCATTTTCATGACTACCGACTCGCATAGACATCCGCATAGAGGCAATACAGATGCGCCCTCCTTTCTCCTCCCACCTCCATGAGCCATCTACCCGTCCATGGGCATCAGCATGATATAACGCAGATAAGTTGAAGTCCTACTCTCCTCCGCCCCTTGAAGAGTAATGGGACACCGGGAACTTCCTAACCGCACAAAACGCAGAAGGTAAGAGGCCTCATTTCGCTGCAAGTCAGCATGGCACTACCTGTTGATAAGTCATAAATTGTATATCGTATTACTAAAATATCACATTATCTTTTTTGTGATATTATCTTCGAAATTTAAATCTATCTATACAGGGTAATTTTTTGGTCACCGGCCAAATTTTAAAATAAGGAAGTAAACATCATTCCAAGGATGTGTTTTAAATTTTATCGTCTAATTGTAATATTTTGTTAAATAAAAATCGATTTGAAATGGTCCTTAAAAATACATCGATCGTTGTTCATACGCGAAATGTATCGACTTCAAGATTAGTGACCTCGGCCGGCCTAGCGACACTCGCGAGTCAGATGCCATGTGGTGACCAAGAAATATGTTTATAACATGGGACAAACTAATTTTAGCTAATTATTTTTTGTGTTATTCATAAATCTAATGTATGTATTCTGAACTAAACCTGAAAATTTGGCCGGTGACCAAAAAATAACCCTGTATTGTATATCGTATTACTAAAATATCACATTATATTTTTTTGTGATATTATCTTCGAAATTTAAATCTATCTATCTAAACAAGCTTCCGACAAAACAATAATACTGTATAATTTCATAAATTGTTATAGGTATTAATGTTTATTATGTCTTATAAATTCATATTTTCTATGGCCCCTATTCTCTAATGAAATTCAAATTTTGTAAATGAGCCCTCCACTTAGGGTCTACGGATCCTCAAAAGCCCCCGCTTCAAACACTGAAAATAATGTGAAGTGCACTTGTTAAACGAGCTTTGACGCCGACTCCAAGTAATGAGATCTAAATTAAAATTGCCTTAACAACGTAAAAAGATAAAAGTGATGGACGTAAACGCGGAAGTCTCTTTCTCCCTCTCTATTTCTCTCTCACACAGATATACAAATAAATACATATACATAAGTAATGACAATAATACCTAAAAAAACACTGCTACAGTTAGCACTGCAGCAGTGTTTCTTTTACTCTACAACGCTATCAGTTTAGAATGATACAGTTAGTACTGCAGCAGTGTTTCTTTTACTCTACTACGCTATCAGCTTAGAATGATACAGTTAGCACTGCAGCAGTGTTTCTTTTACTCTACTACGCTATCAGCTTAGAATGATACAGTTAGCACTGCAGCAGTGTTTCTTTTACTCTACTACGCTATCAGCTTAGAATGTTATGTGACGCTGAGAGTCGCTAATTCGCGACGCAGCATTGATGCAGTCAAAAAATCGCCGATCGGTGTAGCAAAAAGTGCATATTATCTAGCAAACATTCTAGTCTCCCGGCTGATCAATGAACACGGTTCCCAGGCCGGACTTCGTGCTTGTGCGACAGAACGTGCGCGACGCCGGCGCCGACCACCGCGCGCTCCTGTTGGGCCTCAAGTTCGGCGGAGTACCTTCCATCAACAGCCTCAACTCCATCTACCACTTCCAGGTCAGTTATAATCTTTCCACGTCTATATATATATAAAATTCTCGTGTCACAATGTTCGTTCCCGTACTCCTCCAAAACGGCTTGACCGATTCTCATGAAATTTTGTGAGCATATTGAGTATGTCTAAGAATCGTCCAACATCTATTTTTCATCCCGATATTCCCACGGGATCGAAAGGTACGCGAGTGAAACCGCGGGGCGCAGCTATTATATATATAAAATTGTCATGTCACAATGTTAGTTACCATACTCTTCCGAAACGACTCGACTGATTTTCATAAAAATTTTAGTGCATATAGAGTAGGTCTGAGAATCGGCCAATATCTATTTTTATCCAGATATTACCACTGGTTCGAAAATTACGCGGGTCAAACCGCGGCGCGCAGCTAGTTAATATAAATATTTATTGCAATGATAAAATCCCTACATCATTAGGGAACTGTAATAAAGATAAGAGAAGAGATAATAAGATATGTAATCTATTGTATAGTTCAATTTGACTTACTATCCTGTTACTGATTGATCTGAAATTTTGCATGCTTGTGTAAATCGGATGATTTGCTTATGCACCATGTCGGAACCATTTTCATGACTCTGTAGTCATGAAAACGCCAATAGACATCGCATAGAGGTTATAGATTCTGCCGTGCTTACTCAAGTAGTATTTACAAACCGCACTCAACGCGACAGCACAGCGGTCACACACACAGGCAAACGAGTTGTCGGACCCATTTTCATGACTACTGTAGCCCATAGACATTCGCAGAGGCAATACAGATGCGTTACCTTCGTTCCTCCTTCCACCTTCATGGGTCACCGGATACCTACACAGCTGTCTCTTTATGCCTGTGTTGTTTAATCGAGAGGTACCTCCTCGGTCGTGCTTATAGGTCAAACGAGCATGACTCCGCCATTTTCATGACTAGCGACATATGCATACATGCAGCGTGGTTCTACCTCTTACTGACATGAACATTATGTACGTATGATAAATATCTAGATATATTTACATTACATTGAAAATGTTATGTATAGGACCGCCCCTGGGTGTTCGGCCACCTGCTGCAGCTGCAAAGACGTCTGGGCAGAGAGAACTTCCCGCTGATAGAGCAGACGTACTACCACAACCACACCGACATGGTAAGTTGTATTGCTATTCACTTTCCCCAGGCAATCATTTGATTGCGATTGAAAAATTTTCAATAAAACATTACTTGTATTATTGTTATTCACTCTCCACAAGCCGCAGGCGCATTCAATAAAACATTACTTGTATTATTGTTATTCACTCTCCACAGGCGCATTCAATAAAACATACTTGTATTATTGATAGTCACTCTCCACAGGAGCATTCAATAAAACATTACTTGTTTTATTGTTATTCACTCTCCACAGGCGCATTCAATAAAACATTACTCGTATTCTAATCTGTTTAATCCTACTTAATGCTAATTTGTTATTTTACAATTTAAACCTTAAACATAATCATAACTTACAATAAATAAAATAACTGCATAAAACAATTGTCCCACCGGACAATATAACAATTTCAAGATCTCCAAGATTTGTCTGAATCAATTAAATTCAATTTTTTTTTATCATAGCCCAAAAACTTTGACATGACTAGTCAGAATTTAATCCTCGCGATATTTTTATAAATAGCTAAGACCAAAGAACGTAAATTCTTGTATTACTTTATAAGCTAAGTTAATGAGTTCGAATTAATGAAATACATGATGGTTTCTTAAGTTAACACAATTGTTACTCATTACAATTATACTACATTGACTGATTTTGTCGCGATTTATTTCAATACCTGATTTAACACCTTAGTCCTCCCGTGACTATGGCTCGGTAAATCAACTAGAACGTAGGTGTATTATAATAGGACGTTGTGCCATAAAGGAGGAAAGTACTACATTTCCTAAATAAGCAATGTAGTACTCACTTTCTCCTCCTTAATTGCAGTATTTAGTATTTAGTATTATAGGTAGAAAAAAAGGAAGGAAGAATGCAGTTACTACAAGTCTTTGCATGTGAGTTGCAATTTCATACGCGGGAGGAAAAATAATGCTTTCCTCCCATAAGGCATATAATGTGCTATTACATAACCCGCGATAAAAACAGGTGAAGTAGATTTCTTGTAACATATTATTGATAACGGTGACAAAAATTTTAATGAAAACAAGTCGAAATATACAAATGTTTGTTAAATAAATACAATTGGTTCGATTCGTTTGTGCTGATTCAAGTCTTGGTGCCGTTGAAGTGTTGCTTCTGTAGGCATCTGGTGAGGGAAGGGGCCCTGGAACAAACACAACACATGTCAATAACAGTTTAATAACAGGTATCCATAGCTAGATTGCAGTGGAATCGGGTCAAAACGCCGGGAGTGGTACCTTACTAGGAAAAACAGGAGTTATGCTATCTCGTTTTGTGTGCTTTATAAGGGTCTTTGGAGAGGTTTACGCGAAAGAGACCAAGCCTGCATTAAACGGATGTTTATGGGTGTTCATGGGCGTACAATCTTCTGACTAGCTTGCTCCCTTTGAAAAAAATCTAGCAGATTGGCCAGACATGAAAGCTATATTTAGAACTGTTACAACCAATTATGAGGAGCGAATTTACTGAATTCGATATCTGTAATAAGGTCACGCCCTCTGCCCCGAAATTGAGCTAAAATGTTACGAGTCATTTATTTCAATAGATTTATAGCGGTACCGATATTTTTAGAAATATATCCCCATTACATTTTAATTATATTTTCAGATTTTAATTAATAATATTGCAACGTAAATATTTTTCAGTATATTAAATTTTGCAATTTATCGTTTGTAAAAAATAATTGCTATCTATTTTATTGAATACCTAGTCGTAAAAGTAATACAAGTACAATGCCATTATCATCTAGTATTGACTAATTATTATCATGTTCTGGCTTTATCGGTAGCCTTCAATTATGACTCTTTCAATGAGCTCCAAAAACACCGATCGACTGCCATTCTAATCAAGGCTGAGTCCGACAATACACTTACATCGTCTTCCCCACTGGGTTGTTGGTCGATACAACAAATAAAGTATAGTTTAGTGTTAATAACAAAACATAACATTAAAAATAAACGCGACTGTTGAAAATTTGTTATAATCTACCCTGTGTCACTCGCGATATCCAGAATAATCTAACTAACGTTAAAATCTATGACGCCGTTTATTTAGGCTGTATCAAGAATCATAGAACATACATTCGAAAGACCTCCTTGTGCCGTAGTCGAGTAAAAAATACCATGTCTCATTTATCACTGAATGTATTTACTATACTTTATGCGTCAAATAAAATAGGTAAAGCATTAAACAAAGCGATTTTGGACCTCGAAGAGCTCGAAGTCATTAATTTCGTGAACGTGAAGTATTTCGTATCTACACATTCTTCGCCACCTAATGGCATAATTGTAGTAATTTTGTCGTTAGTTGATAGTTGTTTACAGTAACCGTAGCTTAATAAATGTCAAGGTGGGACTCGAGTTTACATAATACTTTAGCGTTTTAAGCGGCGAAATAACACGTAGGTAGTGACGAACAAGTGTGTTTAATGTTAAACCAACAGTTTTAATAGGGGTAAATTAATAGTTCTGGTTTGTTTTTTATGTCATTATACAGATTGGTATTAAATGGCGTGATTTTTTAAAACAAATTGATGCATAGATAGTATAGGCATTCCTAACGCGTATGGTACTTATATCTTACTCTAGATTCGGCTAGAAAAGTAATTGAATCTGATAATATTATGTACCAAAGGATTCTTATATAGAATATGGAAAAAGGGAATACTGCGGTTCTTTTTGAGGACTGCCGTAGGACTGACACGCGAAATCGCTATGCAGACGCTGCTATCTTCCCGTCCTTCCTGAAGGACCTCCGGAACATCTCAAAATGTGAGCTTAGATAGGTACCTATCACTTTGCGGCGGTATCATGTCAGCGAGAGGTACCTCCTCGTGTCGGCTCAATTTAGATGCAACGTAGCCTGATACTACCTCTCACAGAAGAGTAATGACTAATTAATTATGAATACATAAACTTTTCGCTGAATATATATTCAAGTTAATATTTATAAAATTTCTGAGGTTCGTTGGCACATAAATACGAAATAAAGCCCTTCAAAATATCCGTAGACGTGATGGATATTAAGTTTCAGAAATTATCTACGATTTCAGGCGTAATCTAATACATATTACGCGCCAAACAAACGGGCATAATTTCATGTACAGGATGAATTATACACAGGAGAAAGCCTTTTAACGACTCTCTAAATCCTACATTCAAACTGTAATTTAATTTATTCCTTCTGTATGTATCTCACTGATAAGATGTATATTTAGACTGCCTTAGCCTCATCAATAGTCGTATTGATAATGCAGTATCCTATTGAAGACAACACGACTCTATATTACGATCTCCTAAAATAAACCTCTAGAAATTTACTCCACGAGTCACTGCACTAACTATAATAACTTTACAACTAATCAAAATATTTGACTGACTCACTTTTACAAACATATTTTAGACATTCAATAAAGAGCCGCAGACAAAAACTCAGAAGGACTGTTTATTTTAAAATGGATAGCTCTATCTCCCGGTATGTAGAAACAAAAGCACGGAATGTTAAGCCTGGGGCCGTCGTCCGCGAGGCTCGTGGTTTTTGTGTTATATATGTTATACAAATGATGGGCCTTTCTTGCTCTTCAACGGCCCACCGAATACTTACACACCGCATGAAACGCGACAGCACAGCTGTCACCTTTCGCCGGAATCATTAAGCGAGACGTTCCACCGCAGTCTTACTATCTCTTAATAAGAAGACAAGTTTTCTGTAAACGTAACTAAAAGCAGTTCTCAAACTTAACCCTTACCTCGTCCAACGACAATGTCTCTCTCGGTCGTTGAGGCAGATGCCGTGCCGCTCGTAGCACTCGTTGTTGTTGGCCACACACGCGTTAGGCGACTTTGTGCGACGTCTGTTCATGTGAACCTGAAAAACAAGGCGAGGCTCAAATAGGCAGGTATGATTTGGGAATGAAAATCGATGTTTGATGCAAAATTAAGGCTAAGAATGTAACAAATATGAGAGAATATTGTTAACATTCATATTCGGTTTATAATTTTTAGAAATGTATGAATTTCCGCGATAATCTACGCTTACGATGCCTATAGTGCTGCGTTTAGAAAAGTAAAGAAATGTAAAAAACATATAACTATAACCAAAATATGACTAAAAAAAAAGAAATGATGACCATGACAAATAAAACGAACGTATAACTGGAAAATGACAGTCTTGAGATTATAGTCAGCCGATTAAGGCTGATAATGATGACGAATATAACTCCGAAATAAGGAAAAACGTAATTTTGAAGAAATGACGAACCAAGCATACACAATGAGGCCGGCACGAGTTGAATGTAAAGTAGCTGCGCTGTTTCACAAAAAAAATCGATTAAAATTTCGTTTTAGAGTACTTAATGTCTAATGTTTCTTTACTTTGGAATTTAAAATGAGTTCCTTATAAAAGAATTACTACCATCTGTAAAGTTTAATGTAATAAAATCTTTGTGAGTAGTATACAAAGCGAGTGAATTTCACTTTCTTTGTACGTACAACTTAGTTGTTGTTAGTGAAAATTACATTTATTTGGTAAAAAGATAACAGCTAATATATGTAGAATCTAAATACTAATGTATATATTGAAGGTATTAGGACTAAAACACGCACCAATGATATGAGAACACAAAGGCCATAAAAGAAAGTACTGGCAAAGGGACAAGGATCAAAGCCGGCAAAGAGTAAACCATTTCGTATGATGAATACAAATGTGTTGTATGACATAAAAATATTTCCGTTATCTGCGATCAGTGAGTTCTGTGGAGCTTACGAAAGAAATGCATCACGAGTAACCGCCGAGAGGTACAAAGATTTCCATCACATCATTCAAGCCTCGGACTCCATATGGGACTTATCTACATCTTATTATCCAGAGACCACATAGGGAAGTTTTTATTATTAATACGTTTGTGTTATCACAATCAACATAACTGGCTGAATGACTGAACAAATTTATATAAACCTCTATTAACCCATTCGATACCTACCAGATTGTTCATTTCTAATATGAAAGGATGTATTTTTTTATTTACTTTTTATTCTCAACTATCATATTCGTCAAATTATTTAGATCTAGAGATTAGACAGGCTTAAAATATTCACGGCACAAATTCAACATAAACTCTCAATGTAGAGATTTAAAAAGGACGGATAGAATAATGCGTGAAGGCTCAAGCGATAATTTTAAAATAAGCATAAACGACCAGAGTGCTTTTAACGATTTCTTAAGTACTATACTATAATACGAAGTGGAACCATAAAACTTATGTTCAGAGGAGCTATGCGCTTTAAAAGATTATCCGACCATACAGTCCTGATCTGATTTCTTCGTTATTATATACGGATAAAAAGTGGATAATCCAGATATTTAAATCACAAGTATACTTATTTGCTAATCATATGTAAGTTTTCACTATAGAGATATAATCTAGTCTCTACTATTAATAACAATTAAGACATATATTATATAACTAACCGAATATGTGATCAAAAATTGCTGTGCACCAAAAAATGATAACATGAGGCCAACAAAATGTACACGAATTTACTGCGTCATAAATTTTGATTTCAAAGCATAAAACAAAATTGGCCAATTATAAAGCAAACGAAAATGACCGACGAAAAGCACTTTCAAGTAATTTATACGTCTTACAATATGAATAATAAGTAAATATAATAACATAAGATTGAAATTACCCGTAAGTATAATATTACAATCAATAGTTTAAACATCAATAAATATCAATTAAAAGTTTTAACAAAGAACGACGGATTCCCGTCGTGAACCATTTTTGTATTTTCTTAAGCAATTTTAGACTTCAAAACTTAATATTTGAAGTGCTGCTCGTTTTTATTGTGGTTGTGATTTGAAACAATGAAAAGAATAAACGAATAAACGGTTACCACCATGAAATTGATATTTATCTTAATATGCTACTTAAATATTTTATATTGATATAGATAATAGATAGCTATATATTTTAAAATGTTTGTTTAAATATTATTACCTTGCACATGCAGCCCTGTTTGTACAGAAGTCTAAACCCCTTGCGTTGTCGCGGTGTGACTTCGCGCCACTTGCTAATGTACCCGCAGAGATTGACGTGCGCTTGTAGGTGTACAACACGACCTAGAAATAAATGGCAAAAATGCGTTATCAAATTAATTTTTAATAAGTATCATTTCTTTTGACAACATAGGACAAACGAGTGTTCGGAGCATTTGGTGAGCACTGACATCCACTATTGTCTATACGATTAGTAGTTTCGTAGATGTGTTAGCCTTGTTTACTCATCTCTTATTTATCTACTCACATGGGCCACCGGCAACTCAGAAAACGGCACGAAAGGCGTTAGAACAGCCATCACTCCTCAAACTTAACTTGTGAACGAGTTGCATTACCTATGAGTAAATTTAAAAGTGAAAAAAAAAAGATATTTCAATTGCCATTAGCATGGTTGACAAACGGGCTAGTGTCGGCCATTCTGGCTCATATACATGCGTGTAACTGGAGTGCAGGCGATTTTAAAGTACATTATTGTGGTTGGGTTTGTTGTACATAATATATAGACACAGAAATGTATTCGATGCATAATATACATTCTCTTATTCAGTTTATTTCCGTTTATTTGAGGTTTTGTTGAGCGGAAGTATTGTATTCAATATCCGTTGCATTTATTTATTCATGACGATTGAATAAAAAGAATGATTTCAAAGGCTTTAAAGCTATTTTAAAAATGGAATGAATGATTGTTTATTTAAGATTAAAATTGTTCACTGGATTTCGTCTTTTGAATGTCATATGTGGACAAGGCAGTTGGAGCTCGAGAATAATTTTATGTGTATTATGTATGCATGTATTCCTTAATGATGGCCCATCAAGCCTCTTAAAACGCACATCACTTTGTGGCATATCTTCACGTCAGTGTTATTTTAGCGAAAGGCATTTAATTACTCAATCGTGACGTCAAAAAGTGAGCTACAATATAAAACTACCTCTTTTGTACTCTTATATAAATAGCGTATTTTATTATGAATACCTGTTATGACATAAGTCTCTCTGGGCTGAAGCGTAACTCCGCAAAGCGAATCTGGTGAGGGCGTTAGGATTCGTCCCGACTTCAAAGCTGACGAAGCTTTTGGTGTTGCCTGTAATAGTAGATAGCATCATTTATTTCATTTTCATCTATATAATTATAAAAATGAATGTTTGTCTGCATGTCCTTTATAGATTATTCATTTAACATTTCATGACATTTAGCAATGGTGTTGTGCATGAGCCCATTAAGCCTGACCGGAACTTTAATAGAAACCTGAAAAATGGCACATAATCTGAACTTAGAGTAGCCATTTTCGGTGTCAACACTTTTTTACGCCACAAGTCACCCATCAATAGTATTTATACATATAATAAAATCGTAGAAAACTCAAAACTGCACATTGAATATTTTTTTTAAAAGAATACCTGGGGCGTGATCTACAATCGATATCGAAGCAAAAATATAGTTTTTAGAATTTGTATCTGTTTGTCTGTTTCTCTGTATGTATGTCCGGGCTTAACTCAAAACGTACCTACTGCATGGATTTACTTCAAATTTTGCATGAATATTACTAACAGGTCGGGTCAACATATAGGCTATTATACCTACTGCATAATATTACGCTATCACCTACGGGAGATGAGCTGTGAATCTTTCATTCGGAAGAATTGAGAACATCCATTTTTTAAGTCTGTAATCCACGCAGGCGAAGCTGCGGGCGAAAGCTAGTTCTTTACAAAACTCAGTACTCACTTTGAAGACGTTCCTTATTTTAACTTTGTATGAATCGTAGAATCCGGTGCCATTGTATAATCTTTGCACACGGCCAACGATCACTGTAACAAAAAACACGTGTAATACTATAATAAAATAGATTTACGTAGCGGATAAAAATATATTTTGAGAATTAAACTTTTTTTTTTAACATAATACAAGGGGACAAGCGAGTTTTCACGACTACCGACGCCCATAGACATCCCCACAGGGGCTATACAGATCTATTGGTCTCCTTCCTCCTCGCTACTGCATGAGCGAGAGATACCTCCCCGGTCGTGCCGGCCCAATTCGGGTACATGCATGCAGCGTGGCACTAACCCTTATTAAATGATTATTTTCATCATCTATAGTACTTATTATCGAATTCTCGCGACTTCTGGAGCATTCCAGCGACTTCTCGCGCATTCCAGCGACTTCGCGGGAATCCGCGCGTGTCGTTCGAGTTTCTCATGCGATAATAAGTATTAGGTTGAGATAGTAATTATTATAAAGTTGAAATTCATGTGACACATAAACTGCGCTTCACTTCGCTGCCCTTCGCCGCGCTTTTGGTGTGAATTGACTCTAAGATTTCTCTGGTAAAAGAATGTAGAGAAGACCCCTACGACAAGTGTGTGTAAGTTTACCCTAAACAGTAACGAAGCTTAGAATTTGATATTATAAACACTGTATACATGCAATTTCATGAAAACATAACAACATTGTCTATAATATGTACAATAGATATAAATCTAAATGGCAAGCTGTTATTATTTTATGTTTTGTTCTTATTATTTTATGGATAGCATGTGCACAAACTAAGTATGTGCAATTCGCAATAAAAACTTGTAAGTACATTTAATTAATTAAAATTTCAAAGTACATTTTAAAAATTATATTTATAACAGATATTTTATGTATGCTTTTTTAATTATTTTTCTAGTATTTAAAAATGAGATAAGGATATTTTATTTACAACAGAAAATTTTATTAGGAGCTTATCAGCAAGTAATAAATCTTAATAAGATAACAACAATAAAGTAGTAGTAGAAGTCGAATAATACGACCATAAAGAGTATTTATTATTAAGAATCCGGTAGAAAAGTGTATAACTCACCAAAATCGCTATTACAAAAATGTGTCTGTGGATGCTCCAACATACAGGAACAGGCATCGGTGGCTCGCCAGCTCAAGGCCACCAACGCTAGCGTCAACAGTCTTGTCAGCATGCTCTTAGACAACCTGTAAACAAGAGATATTTGTCAACATTTGTCGAACAAAGGAGAAATTCAACCAAAGCATTAATATTATTTATTTTAAAATATGGAAAAAAATATTGTAAATCAAAATTAATTTTTTTTTACCGTATGGGGGGGGGGGGGGGAGTAAACGAGCAGTCGGAGCCATTTTATGACTACCGTCGCCCATAGACATCCGTATAGAAACTACACAGATGCGCTGCCCTCTTTTCTCCTTCCACCTCTATAGGCCATCGGCTACTTAGGCTCAATTCACACCAAAAGCGCGGCGAAGCGCAGCGAAACGGAGCGCACTTTCAGTGTCATATAAATTTAAACTTTATTTTCATTACTGTAGTACTTATTATCGAATTCTCGCGACTTCCGCGCGGATTCCAGCGAATTCTCGCGCAGTCGCGGAAATCCGCGCGACTCGTTCGAGTTTCTCATGCGATAATAAGTATTATAGTAATTATTATAAAGTTGAAATTCATATGACGCATAAACTGCGCTTCGCCGCGCTTTTCGTGTGAATTGACCCTAACATACCGCACAGCTGTCACTTCACGCCGGTCTCGTGTAAGCGAGAGGTACCTCCCCGGTCGTGCCGGCCCAATTCAGCTGCATGCAAGCATGCAGTGTGGCAGTACCTCTTACTTAAATGTAAAAGAAAACTAAAGCTATAGGATAATTTAAACATAAGTTATTTAACATTCAAATATATCATGCGGTCATATTTTCTGATATACCAGAGGATTCATTAGTTAGTCGTCTTTTTAGTAATTAAATGCTTAATTTACTGGCTGATGCAAATACACTTCATGAATAGTGTGTAGAATTTGCATACGATAGTTAGCGTTTACGTGCTTTAACATCATTTATATGGAAACCCGCCCCTTGAGCGCAAAGCCCACTGTGTGGTTTAATATGTAAATTGGAGGAAATTTGTTTAAGCCCTACTGAGTTTCGTCAGTAAAAAAGTTGTAGAGTGCCATAGTGTACACATTACATTAATTATTATTATTATAAGTTATTTACAGGCACTTGTATATTTATTACAAGTAATATTTATACTCTTATTTAAAGATATTGTGGGATACCAATACAAATTTGTGTTTTTGTTTATATCCTCTTTAATACCACTATTTGAACTACATTACTTGTGCATATTATGGAATTTTGATAAAATATATTTGAGAACACAAGTAACTCTAAGATGAATGACTTTATACAAGAACGAATAATAAATGCGAACGTATCTTGGTATACTATTATATAAACAAAAACATTCGCGAACGAATTTCGATGAGACATTTAAATTCTCAACTTTCACAGTCCGTCTGTACCTACTGAGAATTTAAAATGCATGAAACTTTGTCAATATCTGTTCGTGTCGCGCTTTGCATTTTGTATCTCAAATCTTTGCATGTATTTACTCCAGAATAACCTTTTGTAAACCTTCGACCGCCATTGTTGTGCAGATGAAAGAAGACAATACGGTGATAAAATTGAAAACCAGTGATCCAGAGTATATCACCGATTGTGATCGGACATTTAACCGTCAAGATATGTAAGAAGACCAAGGACAAATGTGCATTGAATGTGCCTAAAAAGCCCGTGTCAATAGAATAAGACCAAGGACAAACGTGCATTGAATGTGCCAAAAAAGCCCATGTCACGACGCTATTTCCCACGTGTTTTAATATAGCCTAACAGGTTTTAAACAGCCATTACAATCAGTCCTCGCAGGGCAACATGCGGTCGCCGATGGACCACAAAAACACGCATACTATAATGATGAACGCAATTTCGAGTCCTAATTTAATTATATGAATTTTGCATTGTTTCTTTGAAAATATTACACCAAAAAAGTATATGTTATTATTTTGAGCAAAATGCTGTTTGTAATATTCTTTTTTTTGGTAGTTTTTTATATTAAGTAGGTACTGTTGGCAGGACCAGGCGAAATATGTTTTGTGGAGTGGTGTGAGGTCCTTCCAATAACGAGATATAGTTTTGAATAAATGGATAATATTTTCGTATTACATTTAATTTGATAATACTTCATTTTATTGTGCCTCTCAACACTGACGGTAATCCGAGATTATATCTAAAAATACAAAATGGTTAAGCTTACATGCGTGAATGAATAAATAGAAGAACTCTAAGTGTCTGTTGACATTAATCCGGTTACTCTGAATGAGTTTCTAGAGCTGATTAAAAGTCAGTGTCAAATATTTTAACAAAAAACATTTTATTTTTCATTACATTTACATATTCTAATATTATATTATATTTTTGATGTTGGAAATAAAATTAGCTTTACATAATCCAAAGAGGGATTTATTATAAAATAACTTACGAAATGCCATATTCTGTCTGTCACTCTTGGAGTACTTATCTTATTACGCACTAGTTCACGAAAGTAAAAATATGTTAAGTTTATGAACTGGGCACGTTAGAATTGTCGAGGACCCTCTTTACCCTCCCATTCGAAACTTATTTAATGGAAGGATGGAAATATGAAAGTCCTACATAAGTAATGCGGACGTATGAAAATGTTACATGTTTTTTAGTTTGGTTCGGACGAACATAATCTATATAGATATTAATACGTGAAGCAAAAACTTTAGGAACATTTTTACGAAAATTGCGCAGACGGAGGAATATGAAATTTAGCACACTTATGGTTTACGCGTAAGAGAAGTGCAAAGCGCTAATTTATTTTAATCATAATGTTATAAACATTTACTACGTACTAAGTACTTTAATTGAGAAAACTTTACACACACTACCATGCTTTTGACACATTGATATATAAGATACACGTAATTATAATTACAATAATTATTATTGATGAATTTCTATCTGTCTTTAGCAAGTGTTGAAAATTCTACATAAATTGTTTACCTTAGTTACAATGTCATAACATGTCATATAATATCATTAACAACTTAATTTTAATAACAAAATTTAATTACAAAAAAGTTTCACTTAGATCGAATATCTTCTTTGCAGGTCCACTAGTTTATAATAAAAGTGTTAAAGTTTTAACATAAATCTTTATTTAAGAAAAGTCGTTGTCATTTGAGTGAGTCATTGAAAAATTAAACAGAATATACGATACCTACCTCTCTGCAAAATACAAATTAAATTTTATTACTTAAGTAGGTACTTGATGAAAGTCCGACAGATTATGTGTAGTGTTGAAAAGATTTATTTACTTTACACACATACAGTATGAGATTAAGATAAAATCTTTCAATTAAAGATTATATTATTGTCGTTCAGACGTCAAGAAAGTGTACGAACCGTTTGTGAGGGCTTTCTCGAGATTACGGGGATAAGAATTCCATCAAATCTTCGTAAACGCAATCATTTACAGATAGGATTATGTAATAATCGAATGAAAGTACTTCGTTTGAAGCCTAGTGTGTGCGTAATCATTTTTGCATTATTATATCGGGAGTTGATTTAAAAATAAAATCGATTACACAAACCTGAATCTTCTTTGAAACTAAAATCTCAAACACACCAAATATTTATCCACTAAAAGTTGTTTTGATTTTAATAATCAATAAATATGTCTTTATTGCACACAAAATTTGTATACACAGTATTATATTATGTAGTTTAGCACATTTATTTAACTAACTTTTAGAGTAAAAAATACAATGTATATAAGTCGACATTGCAATATGTGGGTTAATCATTATTGATTGCAAGGTATTATTTTAAAACTTATAAAACCTTACAATGTAGCTTGATTTTTACGGTTTCGAATAAACTTTCTGCTACTTTACTTTATGCGCCTGTTATCTATATTGTGTATATGGTATCTGTAGCGGTGAAAGACATTCATTTTAATACTTGTGCAAAATCTCTTCTAATTGCTTTCTTTACTGTATAAAAAATAATAGACATATTTAAAATTAAGATTCACAGGATATGTTGATAGTTCTTTTTACATAAGCTCTTTATTACATTATTTAAAAAGGTTTACTTTATTGTTAAATGAGGGCTGATATCGATGTACAAACAGGCGAGAACATAGTCCATTATGTCGTGTTCAAATAATTAACTCCCTAGTTACATTAAAGAGCGATAAACGCAAACTGCAATGTTAGCAAATAGTGTTAAATATAAGATAGTCGCTCAACACTTTATCAGGACAATTTGGCACAAGTAGACACCTGGCAGGGCGGGCCAATGTGCCCGAGATAACATCACTCAACTGTAAGAGTAACAAATACATTTTTGAAACAACATACAGGCAGTAAAAGGCAAGAGTGATGTGCCTAAGCAGTATGCTAGCACGTATCGTTTGTGAATAGTCGATGGCTCATTAGGTAAAATGGGACGACATTATTGTGTTATTAAAAAATAATCACGTTTTGAAAAATCGAAAGAGAGTAACTGAAATCTTTAAAAGCTCGTTGTTTATTCAAAAAGTATCTTAAGCCGGAGTCTCCAAGAAATCGAGAAATTTAAGACAAATGGTAACATTACCTTTGTTAGCGGATGAGTTTCTTTAATTTTTATATTGAATGACGCTTTATATATATTTCTCGTGTGTTTAGAGATTTAGCGTTTAGAATTTAAGAAAGTGAATTTTTATGTTTTTTGTCTTTTACCGGCCAAGTTAGATAGTAGTAAATAAAAGTAATGGTAAAAAACCATTTAAACATTAAGTATAATAAAAACCTAGTAGTAGAGATTAGTACTACGTACCACAACACAATGATTATATAAACAATTGCTAAAGCACGCGGCGTATAACTATTGTTCACACAAACGTCTATATTGACTCTGTACTTTCTCCCATACACAGTGTAATGGGCGTGTTTATTTCAAATAGAGGCACTGAACAATATGTAAGCTATTACACCCGGAACATGTGTAGGTGTTGTGACTTGTAAAAGGAAATGCAACACGCAACAGAGGTTTAACTGTTGATATCGACGCGAAACTCTCATAACAATGCTGATATTATGGCTTCAAAGAGTGGCGATTTACATAACCCTGCTTGCATTAGCCATTGCAAAAACGAGAAATTTTGCATTTTGTATTCCTTAACTACTTAATCTATTAACTCAAGGGTCAATAGCTTTATAAATAGGAACTAATTCGTAATCATGGTAATATTTTAAATACGTTTGATATACTTTAACGCAAAAAACTATTGAACAGATTTAAATGTGTATTAAAATCAGGAATAACATAAAAATACTTTAATCTGGAATGTTTTTCTTGGTAAACGTGTATAACCGCGGGTCACAGATAGTACTATAATAAAAAATATGATTTATTATTTGGAGCATCATGAAATTTACTCTAGTGAATAGTAGCTATCTAAAGTGACATATTGCCTCATGGTGCGCATCGCACAGCTATAAATCTAACAATTTATTTAATACTTTACCAACCTAAATTGTTCGGGAAAACGTTTAATTTAATAACAACTGGAGTTTCAAGCCGAACAATGTGCAAGCTACATAATGAAAAGAGTATTGCGAATTATATCACGTACAGTGATGATATTAAATCAGTAATTTAACGCTCATTACACCAAGGGTCCACTTGCTCGTATATACACGAGTACATGCGTTATAACGCAGTAAATATCTGTGACTAAATTAATTTCACGTCGGAATAAATTGCCGTCAGAAGCAGCAGTCTGTGGCGATTCCCTTGCCATTTTACCTGTGCCATGACGAGAAATAAGGCAATTTTAAATATACGATGTAAAATATATATTCCCAATAGGTATATGTGTAGCATATATGTAAGCTATAGATATGATTATAGGTACAGCGAATCGGACTTGGAAAATCGATGTCAATTCACTGCATTGGCAAATCAAAAGCATTTTTAAAATGTTGAATGAAAAACTTACATCTTTGAAATTAAAATAGGAACTAAGAGATCTATTATAATTTATTCTTTTTACTATATTAAGTAAAAATAATAAATAAGTAATAAAATTGTTTTATGTATTTCATCATAATATTTTGTAGTGTTGTGATTATCTTTTTGTTTATGTGGGTTGTTATTTACAGTGAGTTTTGTAAAGTTGTTCAAATTCTAGAGCAAAAGAAGTGGCGCCAAGTCAGACCTTGGGTAACTCCCAATAATATTGTGCCGAACGATGATACTTGTAGATGTGTGAAGGAGGAGTCAAGTATATATTATTATATCTATTTATTATATTATACTATGTATATTCTGTTTACTTCCATTATACCTTGTATATTTCATTACCAACATACATTGGTATGCAAACAGCGTCTGGCGTTATAAACACCTAATAGCAGAGATGTAATTTAACAATGCAACGCAATACGACGCCGTCTAATTTTAGATGCTCAATATAATCTAAGAACTGTAATAACCTAGAACTTTAGTACATGAAATTATACACATTGGCGAAGGTGTAGAGTTTAACGCTAAAGATATGGGCGATAATTTGGCACAGTAAATATAAATATGTATTATAATGGTCAGACCTGTGACCTAAGCAATGAGCGACAAAATTATTTATAACATAGAGTAATATTAGTAGAGGAATGTGAAGGTGTAGGGTGTTTAAGTATGGTACTTTGTTCTCTATGCCTACCCCTCAGTGGAATCGGTATAAAAATGTACTCTTACATGTATGATATAAAGTAAGGTAAAATAACAAGCACCATTACTGGGGAATTATTTCATCGCTGTTATTATCTGTGGACATTCACTTATATTTGTTGGTGTTAAGGAATAAATGTGCTATAAATACTTTACAATTTTATGTTTCACGCTGTGTTATACGACTATTATGTTCATCCTAGATGTCATTCAACGACTACGTATTTCCAGCCAGTTATAAAAGCTATAAACGAATCCGATATTATTTAATGCGTATTTATTTGATAGCGGCACCGTCTATTGCAACGCATAAACAGTTTATTGACAATAAAAAAAGGTAATAAAGAAGTAATATAATCTGTTCTTCACGCAATAATCGCCGGATAATCCGGCTGCACTGTATTTATATTTCATTGGCTGTCTTTTGTGCTTCGTACCTACTTTATGTAGTTCATTCAATATTTTAACGGATTTGGTTTCTGTTGGTTTTTGTACTGCGCTTAACTGTATTAGAGAGTATACAAGAGAAATAACGTCCTATTATTAATCTCTTAATATTGGGATTATTGAGATTATATATAATGATAAATTTTAGTCATCCTTTAAAAACTTGAATAAATACTCTAATAACTATTGAGAAAAAAGAAACAAAAACGAATCTCTCAATAACAATAATTTTATAATATATTCATTTACTCAAAAGTGTACAAAGCAATGGAACACATATTCACTTTGGTTACCGCACTAGGATGAACTATATGAATCAAAATTCAAGACATCCAAAATAAAAAATCCAATGCAAACACATCCTTCAAGGATTGCTAATCGTATCGGTCGACCGCTAAAACTATTAAAACTATTAAGAGTACAACGTCAAATAAGTAATCTACTTATCATAAACTGATATAACATTTCGCCAATACTTGTTATATATCAGTACACAAGCAATAACAGGTCCATAAACATCCCGGGGCCTCAATAAGTTCAATGAAACCATTACTTTTCGTACAACAGACTTATATAAACTCCAGAATATTTTCTTCTGTAATATAGTACGGATCAATATGTACTTATATCTAAGCATGTTGTTTCAGAGTGACATTAATAATTCGAGTGTACTTGGGGAATTTCCTGTGATATTATAAAACAAACAAAAAGAGCTTTGAGTAAATACGTTGTATGTTTATGTAGTTGACATAATTAATGTACGACACGTTATTTGGTTAAGTTATTTGGCAACTTGACATCAAATCTAATTGTTGGTCTTTAATAATCACCATGAGCATTTTCAGCTCAACCTTTTTTAAGACGGGGACAAACGCAACTACTGACGTTCAATACAGAAGCGTTTACTCCATTTCCCCAAATGGGTCACCGGCTTTCCACGGACTGCACCAAAACGACATTAGAGCCAGAACTTTTAAGGCAGTGTAATGCGAGAGAGATATCTCCCCGTTCTTGTCAACCTAATTTGGATACAATACAACATGGCGTTATTATTTACTTACTCGTGCTAACATTGATAATAATGATGAACGAAGAACGAGTCGTCGCACTACAGACGACCATATCGTCTACAAGTATATTCACTTGCCCGATTTAAATCGATTACTCCATACAATAAAATATATTTACAATAAAAAATTCATCATTTATTATGGCTAGGTACATGGGCAAAATGGTTTTCCGATCGTCAATAATATAGCAATAATATTATTGAGGTTAAAGTTAAAATATATTTTAATTTTCAAACGTGCTTGTGGTTTTTTCGGGAATTGCTTCAACTTATATTTGTGGTATGTTTTGTAGTAGCTATTTTCCTTGACATGTAGGTAACAAGAAAGGATTGCTGAAACATGTCTAACGCAGGAAAACTCTATTCATGTATGCTAAAATATCTTGCGGTCAATTCAGATCCAAGGTTTGCACAGTGTGGTTGGAAAGACGTGAAATTCCTTATTATTTATGGATAACCCATATTTATTTTGATGTTACAATAGCATAAACATGTTACTATGAATGCATTGAGTAACCACAGTGTCGGCGTGATTCAGTATTTATTACAGCGATGATGTACATAGTTACAATTAGTTTGTTAGAATAACAACAGTCATGCTTCATTCATAGTTTCCTTAAATTCCTGGGCCTTCGCTTTATATAATCAATTGACATATCGTGTTTGCTAGTTTTTACGGCACTGCGACCTAAATGAATTTCGATTCCAGTGTAAGTGTGTAGATTTCTGTAGCTATAGATTGAGTAGCTTATCGGATTTTAACGTGGGAATTGGAAAACGTCGAAAGTGATCAGTCCAGTTTATTTCATTTTTAATATCACAATAACAACAATAACACATTTTCATGTTGTTGACAGCTAGAACGGAGTGATACCTGTACTCAACCCTCGTATTTGACTTACTTACTCCACATGAATTATCCTCATCATACAAATATTCTATATTTAGTTATTCTATAGCATAATAGACAATCGAGCAGACCGGTCACTTTCTTCAGAAGTCTTGCTTTGCGAATTGCTCTTCTTTTAATCTTCCCTGATAGAACATTTGAAAAGCATATAACAGGACGAAATCGTATCTTTCTGCAGGTGTCATAGTAAATCCAGCGGATCCTCTTGCTACATTATGCATACGACTCATCGCATGGATTAAATAACGTATCTGCTACATTAACAATTAATCACCAAGGCTGTTGACACTGTCGGCAGAACCGACGCTACACATAAATCTACACCGTGATATATACGTGTCGCTATTATATTTCTTAATATGTCAATCAATCTTGGTTGTGTTATCTGTTCATCGAACAAACGATAGGTTGAATCATAGGAGTAGGCGTAATTTAATCTGTGTGATGTTGACAGGTAGCGCGGTAGTCAAAGTTAATAAAATATGATGCATAGGAGTTATTGAGTATATAGTATTCGTAGCACTGCTATCACCCAGATTATAAGACAAAATTTATAATCGGAGGGCTATCAGATAAATGCTTGAGTTGATAGAGACACTCGGAGTAAGTCCAGGCTGAATTTGATTAATAATAATTAATTTAGACTTACTTAATTAACAAAAGTCCTTTATCCGTGTATTAATATTTTTAATTTAGGAAAAACTTTTGTTTGTTTTAACTACAAATATTTATTTAAGATCTCTATTGTCTAGTCAGGATTTTACGCATTGCTTAAATTTCATAGAATAGTTATGTATAATTTTTGTATTGTGTTTGGTCCAACCAATACTTAAACTACATCAGTGTGAAGGTTAGAACTAATGCGGGAATTAATATAGAAGACCAACGCACCTACACACGATCTTATTGTATGGGATAGATCACCTAGATCGAACTGCATTTTTTCAACACATTTCAAACTTTTGTAGATTCTATTCCTAAAATTTTTCACAAAACCAGTCACCATATAGTAGCAAATTATTTAATACATTTATTATCATTAATATATTCTGTCAGCATTATTTGTCCAGGATTCATTACTTGAGGCGTGTTGTTCAACAGGTTTCGGACGGTTGCACCACACTGGTGTTAAATGTATATGAAATATAATGAACACACGATAAAGAATCGTTAAGAATGAGTCGAAAGCGAAAGCGGACAGTTCGGTTTGAAAGTGTTACGAGTGCAATAATTTAAATCAACAGAAGCCAGAAGGAATATTATTGATGCAACTTAATTGGTTCCAGGCGCTTCTTTTTTATTGCATTGATGATTTCAATCAATATCAGTCATGCTAGAAATATATACGGTTTTTAATAATCATCTGTGTATACACATTATTAATCGTAGACTGGGTTTAATAATCTGTATACACACATCAATAATAGTCTAAGTCTAGTATTAACTTTTACTATTTGGTTTTAAATTGGATAAAATTATTCTTCTATTCCAAAAACCTTGTGACATTTGGATACAAATTAAATGGTAGCCGCGAGTTGGAATTATGTTTTCGATAAATATCTATATCTATATTATATATTTATAAGGTATCTCATAGCTTATAAATAAATAATGACACAATAAACGTTAAAATTTGTTTAATTTTTTCGCCCAATATACAAAAAACATATAAATAATCTGCGATAACTTCAATTACTATGCAACAACAAATTGTATGTCTACTTATAAGTCAGCGCAGGTATAGCACATGCATGAGAACGTTGTTATTTTGAAAGTGGAGGTATAAATTCGTGCAGTTTAACCCGGTGTTTAGTTAAGCAGTGAGAAGCATTATACTTGGTATTTGGCCAACTCACGTAATGTTTTCGTCTTGGAAGCTTCCTGTAGAAATCACAGCAAAACACGTATCAAAAGATATACACTCGCGACTCACAATATTTCAAAAGCACTCCACAAATTTCTAATACTTTTTATAATTCCTTCTTTATAACTTAGAGTTGAGAGTTTTATATAAATTAATTTCAATACTGAATTATTATTTATATAATATATAACTATTTACACGAGTACCGGTGGATACTGCGGTTAATAGTTTTATCATTTACTGGAAAATAGTAGCTTATATACCGGTGGGTGGCGAAAACAAACCTGATTCATACACAGCCATACAAAAATAGGGATCCATTGACCCAGGAGTACCTTAAAATTGACTGATTCATGCGGAGAGGTCGTAGGAGAACCTTGTGTGTTTCTCTGATTATAAGCCTTTGTTTCTTGATCGTCGCTTCGAATCCGGGTCTGATTCGATGGAAGAACTTAGCTTAGGACCTAGGTATTAACTATTTTTAGCATAATAGGAAAGAAATTTTCAAGAGAACAAATAAACGAAAGAAAAGGAAGAGGAGTTTTTTTTTCATTTGAAGATAGTTATGAATGTGATGGAAGCAAGAAAAGTGTGTAGGGATTGTGATATGTGGCACTGTCCTCTGCTTACGTACCCCGTTAGTGAAGTGTGGTTGTGTTGTTATTGTCTACGTCTAGGACAAAGATAGGCAATTTTAGTAATTGGTATTGCCACGCTGCATACCCGTGGAGGAGGGAGGAGCAGGAAGGCCAACTTATCTGTATACAATCAGAGCTAATTGGTGACTAACAACGCCCATTACCCCGCTGGTTGGTAGTTATGTAGATGCGGCGGTCCCATAAAGGGGCATATAGGGGGACAGGGGGTACGTAAAATACCCCCATGGAACCATACTTAGTTTTCTACGTTACGGTAAATATAACGACGGGGATTTCTCGCTTACACGATACCGGCGTAAAGTGATAGCTTCCGTGCGGTGTTTAAGTATCCGGTGGCCCAGGCAGGAGGTAGAAAATGGACAACACAGTCGGTAGGCAAGAAAATATCTCCGACTGTTCGTTTGTCACCTTATACTAGTTAGGTACTGCCTAGTGGTCTAGTGGTAAGCGTGTTCAACCACAGACGTGAGGTCCTGGGTTCGAATCCCGGATCGGACCAAAAGTTGTTATTGGGATTTTTCTATTTCTAATAACAGTCCGGAGTCAGGAAGAGCACGTTAAGCCGTCGGTCCTGCGCCTGATTTCTCACCGGTCGTGTCGGATTGCCGTCCCATCGGAATATGAGAATGAAGGAATAGAGAGTGCACTTGTGTCTGCGCGCATACTTGTGCACTATAATATATCCTGCGCATCTGGCTCGTCTCTATAGAGACGGCCGCCGTAGCCGAAATCGGCTGGGAGGACATTATTTTATTATTATTACATTATTATACGGGTAGTATTTAATCTTACAACTGTAAATCCACATTTTTCTATCAAAGTATTCAAAATTGCTAACAAAAATACTGAATTGCACACTAAATTTGCGCATCAAATAAATCAAATATACTACACTGTTTGATGTTTAAACCTAATCTATTTTACTGAATTACTATCTGTTAACTTATAGTAAATCTAATTATCCTTTTAGTGCAACGAAACATTTAATCTGTTTTTTTGGAATACGTCACCTATTAAATTGTAAAGAACATGAGTTATTCTAAATAAAACACCGGTTAATCAGTCATGTTATAAATTTTGGTNTTCTGACCCACTGTGATTAACAAGTGGTCGATCCAAGTATAAAATTGGACCAAGTCATCATTTTTAAGATTAGTCATGAGGTCAACTCGGGGTCAAATGGGGGTGGACCCCAAAAACAACCCCAGTTCATGTCCGGCAAAAATAAGGGGTTTTGAAAGTGACCCCCAGTTGACCCC
>LUGF01057342.1:36476-62847 GCA_001625245.1 Calycopis cecrops | reverse complement strand
ATAAAAAATAAATCCTAACAACCTAACAACTTCGAGCCTATCGGGTTAATTTGGGTCTTATGACCCACTATGATTAATTATTACAAGTGGTCGATCCGAGTATAAAATTAGACTTGGATTGGGGATTGCAAATTCGGTATCACCGAATTTGCAATCCCCAATCCAAGTCTAATTTACTGTATTGGATAATTTAGTGTGCAAATTAGTATTTTTGTTATACGGCAAGTAATTTTGTTTTAGAATGCTTATATCTGTGGTTTTAACAAGATTTTCGTAGTAAAATTAGATAAATAAAGTCGCTAACTCTGATATATTTTAGACATTTTATTATACTACACATTTAGTTATGCAATTATTTAATTTGATAAACAGTCATTTATTTTGATATGCTGGTACATTATTAGTGCATAATTGTTGTTTTCTTAAATTTTTAAATAGAGGTGCAATTAAAAATTCCCCTTATTATACTAGTTAAAAGATGTGTTGTGGTTATTGCCTACTTTCAGCAGCAGTCAAAGGCTGATGGTGATGATGGTTTGCTTTGCTAAGTTTGCTCTCGGAATTTCCAACATATTTCCAGAACAATTCAGCCTGAGATGAAGCCGTCCCGGGCGCAATATTTCCGCAACGTTACTTGCGCGCGTGCCGGCGAGGCTCAACTGCCGCCACTACTTCCTTCGTCGTCTGGTTATATTGTGATCGAAGTCTTGAGTAAAGTTATATCTTGATCAGTAAAGTATCATTACATAGTATAAAACAAACGCTTTCCGCCGTCTGTATGTCTGTATGCTTCGATCTCTAAAATTACGCACGAGATTTTGATGGTGTTTCTTTAATACATAGATTGATTCAAGAGGAAGGTTTATATGTAATGTATTAATAATACCTCCATTTTTGAACTCCAAAATACACGCGGGTGAAGCTGCGGGTGGAAGCTTGTTAATATATTATATTATATCTAAGTACATAAGGGGCAAAAGAGCAGTCAGAGCAATTTTCATCACTACAAAAGCCTATCGATATCCGCATAGAGGCTATGCATCCTTTCTCCTTCCAATTCCATGGGCCATAATCTTTCATTTTTTATAACTCACTTCAACATAGCTGGTCTGTGCGATATACGGACAAAGTATATGTATGATATCTCACGATTGACATACACATAAACAAATAATTGATATTCACAGCGAACAAAAGAGTCAAAACTGTTACAAGCTTATCCGCTATTAACCTGACAGCTCTCTTAAAATCGTGATCAGAAATATAATGTTGTTCTTTGTCGTTACTTAATGAGGATCAAATATTGTGAGGTTTTTATAGTATAGTTTTTATAGTATAGGTGTATATTATAGTTTTTATAATATAGGTTTATATTATAGTTTTAATAGTATAGGAGGGCAAATGTGCAGTCGGAGGCATTTTCTTGCCTAGCGACGCCCATAGACATCCGCATAGACGTTATACAGATGTGTTGTCCTCTTTTCTACCTCCTGCCTGGGCCACCGGATACTTAATCACCGCACGGAAGCTATCACATTACGCTGGTCTCGTGTAAGCGAGGGGTACCTCCCCGGTCGTACCAGCCCAATTCGGCAGCATGCAAGCATGCAGTGTAGCACTGCCTCTTACGCGTGGTAAGATAAATGCTGAGATGAGCATAAAGCATGCCGAGTAAAGCCCATTTACAGAGGCAGGCCAAATAAACACACCATGTGGTGGCTAAAAATATCGAAGACCTCATCACTTAACCTATTACTGGAGGAAAGTCCCGCCATAGCTATGGAGCTCCATAAAGGAAGATTGTTGGCCGACACGCGACAGTGAATTCTTCTTTTAATCGACCCGTCTTTTCTTTTTTTTTCTTTTAATAAGTTGGATGAGAGTTGCAAGAGATCAACCTCCTTGTATAATGAAATATGCTGATCACAGCATAGGGTATATACAATAGTGATAATGATTACGATGAAAAAGTTTGTAGTAAGAGGTAGTGTTACGCTTAATGCATGTAGCCGAATGAGGCCGGCACGACCGGGACTTACATGACACCGGCGCGAAAAGAGGGTAATTATTGTGTCGCGTTTCATGTGATGTGTAAGTCGGTGGCCCATGCAGGTGGGAGGAGGAAGGAGGGCAACGCATATGTATGATCTCTATTCGATATGCGAAATAAAATGGTTCCGACTGCTCGTTTTCACCTTATACTATAAAACACAGTCGATGAAGGCATTTTTGATTAGGTGACGATTACGAAGTGGACTAACCGCGTTAACAAAAATCAATACAATATATTTGGCAGTGTCCCAAGAAATAATTAAAACGGAAAAAACAGGCGCTCTCCGAAATTACGTAATATAACGTTAGCCTAAATATACTTAAACGTGTAATATAAGGTATTATGAATCGAAAAATGCTGTCTACACAAAGAAAGCTTAAAAATATTAACAAAATAAATTTAAGTAATAGAAAATACGGGCCTTGTTTTTCTGAATAAAGATATGTAATAATACTATGTTTATAAGCGACTGCAATTGTCGATCATTTACGTCACTTGTCGATCATTTACGTCATTACGTCAAATCTCGATCATTTACGTATAGCGAGAATTAGGTACAGAGTAGTGTTTCGGTTGCCTTATAACAGACATAGATATTAAATGTTATACACCTCTTGCTACCGTACAAATTATGAAATATTACTAGCTTCGACCCACAGTTTTACCCGCTAAGTTTCAATCCCGTGAAATATAGAGTAGAAAATAGACGTTTGCCTATTCTCAGACCACACACAATATGCAACATATGCACACAAAATTTCATGAGAATCGGTCAAGCCGTCTCGGAGGAGTATGGTAACTAATATTGTGCCACAAGAATTTTATAATATATGTATAAGATAGAGATTAACGAAAGCCGATTTTTATCCCAATGATTGCTAAACGGGTCCAGACTAGGTTGAAATTGATCTAAATGAAAAAAGTATTTTTTTTCGACAAACTCTAATTGTAATTGAACAAGTGTAGGTATACTTTTTGTCATATTTCTCATTAAAAATTCATTTTAGGCTTTAAAGAAGCCTACTAGTCTATATTTAATTTACACAATTATTTACATGTTTTTTTTCACATACTTTTACCATATTGTATGGTTTTCAGTGCGAATATTATAATTCATCGCATGATGTATTTTATGCATATAATTGGATTAATGTTCTATAAATATTTATGACTTGTACATGACTCATGACAAAGGCGCCTGCTTTCCGATTTCTTTCCAGAAGGGTACATGACTATGGTATCTCTTTCGTGTTATAGTTCTAAGAATGTGGGTCATAGAGGCTACAGTCCTATGTTCCTGTTATGGAGCTCATTTTGCTAGCGAAAGCAGTAGTGCCTCGTTCTCACCATTCCAGTGCTAAGGTTAACTTTCGCAGCCTTTCCAATTCCTTCCACGGTGCCTTCATAATTATTTTATGAAATATGATTTTAGTACGTATTTAAACGATAAGGTTGCTCAAAACTATACAGAATATATAATATCTATAATTACATCATAATATCATTAGACTGAAGAGTTTGTTTTGTCGAATTCGCTGATCTCAGGAATTACAGGTCCGATTTGCAAAATTCTTTCGTTGTTAGATATCAGATATGAGCAATTGAAATAAAACAGTTACGCGAGTGCATCCGAAGTACGCTACTAGTTATTTAACAAACGTACTTTTGTGACGCATACGTAGGCACTTAACTAACGTATCATATTCTATTTTCCTTATATACAATACGGTTGTAGAATGGTTACTACGATAATTTAATGACGATATCCTTGATAACTACAAATGTTTTAGCAGGTAATCGCCGTTACATTATGTTTTTATTTCTTTGTAAACAAGGGTACTTATCATTAAAATTGAAAGCCTGTATTTTTCATACTTTAAGACAGCAATGAACATGTGCAAATGAACACAATAAAACGATTCAACTTCCAATACCATTAAGAAAAATGAGAGGCAACCAGTATTAATTATATTAAGTTACTTAAGCCGAGAGATATGCAGACGAAATATGTCAGTTCACATTTGTTTTTGCTGCTGAGAACGTCGTGAGGTTATAAAAGATGTAATCATTAAGAAGCTCAGAGATATTCAGAAACATAATTATACGAATTAAATTATTCATCGCGGAATAAAAGCTTTTATGCGATAATATTTAAATGAAGACACGCCTTCTATATTGTTTATCAGCAGTTTTCTTTACATTTGAATGGGTATAAAGCTAATGTTTGTCGACGTTTAACCATTGTAGAGATGAAAATCTTCGTGCAGTACCGTTCTATATAGGAGCGAGTAACGAAAGGCGAAAACGGAAACGAACATCATTCAGGGTTGAAAGGCGTAGAAAGTACGAGAACAAAATTACTTCGAAATCAGGATCTCTATGCCATTGCCTTCGGCTTAAGCTTTAAGCTCGTCGGCTTACCAACCCTATGAAGGATGAACTCCTGCTCTATATAACAACCCTCACTTAGGAGTTGTGGAACAGTGTGAAATTCCCATCATTGCTCGTTATTCCGCATTCAAGAGCGTCTCCTATTCCTCTACAGTCGCCTCTGCTTATAAGAGCGGTACAATGAGCAACGGGTTCTCGGTTCAATCGACTTCTCTAAAGATGCGGAGTGCTACCTTAGACTACTGAGCTTTACCGCCACGATAAAGCTTGAATGACCCTGGGGTTAATGACACTCTCACTCCAACGAGTGTCACATTCATAAATTGTTGTTCAAGAGTTCAAGCCATGGCAGGCTAGCCTGATACCGATGATGAATTCTATTTGTATATTGATCTTAAAAACTGTTTATATGCTTAATATTATAGGCTATTAATATTTATAGCTTTTAAGAGAATTTCCCAAACAACATTCTTATGTAATCGCTTCCGTTGCCAACTAGGGCAAGACGTTAGAGCATTCAAACCTTTCTCATTATCAAACTACTTGGACATGAAAGACTAAAACTTGAACAACATTTGATAATATTCAAATTGCAACTGGTTGTTATCCTAATGATGGAATAAAATAAATAAGGTGTAATATATAGTGTAATATCAAGTAAAACAAAATGGCGCATAGTAAAGTTAAAAAAAATGGAAATGTCATTCATTTTTGTCTCTGACAACATATATGAGATGTTTATTTGTTTATGGTTTTACGGAAAATGAATTTTGTAAAGTTGCCAGTGTGCCATTGTATGTAAGGAACTGAACACTTATTAATCCCCGCTGGTGCCACGGCCTATACTGAGATGCTTCGGACCACACGAAGAAATATAATTTCAAATTTGATTTAAACCTAAAAAACCTAAAAGTAGAAAGAAAAAACTGGGAGCACTAACCTAACGCCGCCCGAACCAATAACATTTGATTTATTTATTTGCTCGAAGACCAAACATATTAAGTCACGTCCGCAATTCATTTTTTTTCGATAGCGCTAATACCCGATCTCTGACATCATGTAAACATGACATAAACTCGCAAATAACGGCGTGTTACGTCACCGGTGATTAGAACATGCTAATTAGATGAGATAAAACAGCTTGCATACAAGTTACTTGGCTTACCTGTGTTATTTCTTTTATATATATATTGCATAGGGGGTATATGATCCAGTAGTCCCAGTATCCGGTAGATTTTATTGTTGACGTTCAAAAAGTAATTCCTGTAATTCTATTTTAAATAAAAACTTTTTGATTTTGATTTTTGATTTTGAGTGTTTAGTGAAAAAACGAGGTGTCTTGCAGACGCGTTGCCGGCCTTTAAGAAACATTTATGCTATTTTCTTGATGAAACCTAAGTCGTACCGGATTAGAAATACCGAAGGAGGTTTCTGGTTCCAATCAATATTCGCCAGGTTGGATTTTGTTCGGACAATTAACTTGAGGCTTAAAGCAGAAGTGTTCTGCTATGAAAGAAACCTAAGTAACAAGCTATGCTAAAGCTATGAAAGAAACCTAAGTAACCAGATAATTAACTTCTGTCAGGTCTGGTTACTTAGGTTTCTTCCAGAAAATAGCTTACTTCTTTCTTAAAGAAACTGTAAAAAGCAGCTGACGTTCAGAATTCTTATGACTTGAATCGTGAGCAGAGTCGAACTTGACCATGGGCGGCGCTGCCGGCTCACGAACTGATTATACAATAGAAAAGTGGTTCGGTAATGAAACATGGTGACATTCTACTGCGCCCATCATGATCTTCCCCATGAGCACATGCTCATCATTCATTCGCAATAAAGTCTAGATATATTTTATCGCGCACAAGCAGTCCTCGTTTTCAGAGACAGGGGTCATGGGACCCTGCCGTCCCTCCGGCCATGATAATAAAGATAATAGTTAAATTAGCTAATAGATGCGACCCTCCCTGTGAAGCTCTATTACGCTTTTCGCTCGCATAAGTTTATCTCTGAAAAGAATTTCTAAAGCTTCCATACGCACAAGTTCTGAAAAGAATTTCTAAAGCTTCCATACGCACAAGTTCTGGTTTCACATAATTTATATTTCCTTTGGTAAACAATTACGTCTTTTTTAAGTTTTCTGATATGATGTAGAAGCTCCATTGTTATATATAGCTTCCACCCGCAGCTTCGCCTGCGTGGATTTCGAACTTCAAAAATGGAGTTATTATACATATAAACCTTTCTCTTGAATCACTCTATCTATTAAAAAAAAACCCATCGGAATCGGTTGCGCAATTTTGAAGATATAAGCAAACAGACACACAGACGGCGGAAAGTGACTTTGTTTTACACTATGTAGTGATGTTTTACACTATGACTAAGAGCAAACGAGCAGTCGGAGTCTTCCGCTGACTACATACGCGTCACGTGCACACACAATTGTTATGCAGATGTGTTGTTTTTCTCTTGTTTTCCAATGTGACTCTGGACCAACCGCACAAAACGCGAAAGCAGACACATTACGAATCTACCAAGAAAGCGAGAGGTCCCCCATCGTGCAGGTCCAATTCCGATGCAATGCAGCAGGCCACTACCTCTAAGAATAAACTAATAATAAACTAGTAATAAATCGTATAAAATCATAAAATGATGGTGATATGAATCAACTCGCATATTTATCAACATCAATACCAAAGCTATTATTAAATATGACAAATCTCTACAATACACACAAACATAAAAACATAAATTCATCATGGCGGCATTGTTAAAAAAATATTCATCCGCGTTTCATTATTCCGAAATTTATTCGGTTCATAAACATCGCGGACCGCACTACCATATTAGTTAAAAAATCCGGTGGGCGTGAGAATTCCGTAGTAAATTACGCGGACTCGCACTAAAAATATATGGCAATGAATCACTCCATTCAGTAGTGGTGTGACGCAGCTTTGTAACGCGTACTGCGATAAAAGCGCTTCGGCGAAATTATTAGACATGCGCGAGGCGGAAAGCTCTTTTATATTGTGGCTAAGATATTTGACGCGATAACTTATTATATACTGATGAACGCCGGCTCCACGGGCGAAAATATTATGCATTGTCATATTCCACAGTGAGAGCGCGATACAAGCGAATCGATCTAAGAATTTTCGTCTTGTTTAACCGTGCTAGGAGTAGGGAAAATATTATGAGTACGTTGGCCAACACGCTATACATAGCAAAGGAAAGCAGAGTTTTACGCCAACTCGTAGCATCTACGCAACTAAATTATCTTAAAATGAAAAAAAGAGCTTTATTATCTGAACATTTCGTATTTCATGTTCTCCATCTTCATTATTTTGTTTTCTATTTCTCTTTTCTATGATTAACGAAGGTCAATGGGCAGGCCGATTGGTGAGCTTATCGGCAGTCAATCCATTAATCCACTTACAACAGCGCCGCGGTAATACGCATAGATAGGTTTTATTGGAAGAACCTCATTCGTGTGCGATACGTGAGGTTATAAACCTTTTTTTGTAGATACTAAATATTTATGAGCACATAATTTTTTTAAGGTATAAGTGGGCAAACGAGCAGCAGCATTTTCAAGACTACCGACGCCCATAGACATCCGCATAGAGGCTATACAGTTGCGATGATCTTCTTCCTCCTCCTCTCCCCTCAATGGGCCACCGGTTATGTACACACCGCGACAGCCCCGCTGTCACTTTACGCCGGTTTCGTGTAAGCGATGTACCTCCCCGGTCGTGCCGGCCCAATTCGGCTACACGCATGCAGCGTGACACTCTTATTAAAGATACTAAATATTTATGAGCACATCAAATTAAAAGCTATTTCGAAATAACGAAATATCAGAAACATAACAACAAATAAATAAAGATCTGTCTCATTGTGGCCGTATCTGGATCGTTGGGTTTTTAATCTTTTATTCATGATTCCGTCTCGGTTGTTCCTGCATTGTCTACGCGTTCGCAATTATAAAGTTTATGTTGCCTTTAGGCAGATCGTAATGGCGCTGAGTCATGGTATGATAATGAAGTATGTCCACCTGTTCACTTGTGATGTTGATTTATCGAACTCCTTTCAATTATGATCGATGTCTTTAAAATATACCACTACAAGTAGTGTAAAAAGTTCGACTTTACGGCTTGGCACTGCATGTTAAGCGTTCATAAAAACTGACTCTTTTGGTCTGTTTGTCCTCCTATCGTGATTGTGGGTAAGAAATACAATGTTAAATGCGCCACCTAAGCCCACTGCTTAGTGCCTAGTCCTAGTTTTTATATCTTTCTATCTGCGGTTAAAGATTAGCAGACCACCAACATAGTCTGCAAATTGGCCGACTAACTAAATAAGAACCAAGTCCTTTTAAGTATTCGTGATGATGTCCACTAAATTAGCACATCCATCACAATATAGCTCGTCCTTCACAGATCATGTTCTAATTTGCAACATTACGAACAACCGGCCAAGACGCGAGACTAAAAAAATAAAATTATTACCATTAACTTTCGGTAATTTTCGCTGACAATGTTATACTGCCGTGACAATACTTACGCGGATGTACGTCGCAAGTCTTAAACAGGCTCCGACCTCTCGTTTGCCCCTTTCTCCTATACTTATGGTAGGCCTTATATGGGACAACAGTTTTAATACGAACGGCAACCAAAAGTCTTATTCAAATTCGATCTTGAAGAGGAAAACGGTGGGTAATAACATACACCTTTAACATGAACTTGAATCATCCAGTTAGTAGTTAAGTTCGTTCACATTGTAATGAAACAGATCGTATCATGATCGAGCTATAGAGCATAGAAATGAAGATTAATACGTTGAAAATGATCTATATCCGACAGGCGAGATTGAAATCTCTCCTGAACGGATTACGTAAGGTGCGGTGGATAATTTAGCGGTTTCTGATGACTACGAGGAAAAGGTATACCTATCTACTATTATTATAAAGAGTAACAGTTGCTATGCATTAAAAACTGATCAAGTGGGAATAGGTCTCCCACATCGAGCTCTTCACAATCAACAGCAGCAGCAAGAAACAGCAAGAATTGCTGTTTGACATCATTACAATAAATAGCAATTTCTATAAGTTAAAAACAATTGTTTAAGGGTCCCTCCACTCAATTGTATGAAAAAAACAGACGGAGAGCGAAGTTTTAGTACTAGGGTTCCGTTTTTATCCGATACGCTACAAAACTTTAGAAACGGTATGTAGAAGGTATAGTTGTAAAGTAATGGTTGCAGCACACTTATCGATTCGGAAAGGGATCATAACCGTATAATCTCTAGCCACTCAGTATTCTTTGTATGAAACTTCATACTGCAACGCACACTTATGGGAAACGTAACGTAATCGTATCGTCTTCGCTTTTCTAGGCGTTTTGTTTACGATCCCTTTCCGAGTTGATAAGTGTGCGGCAATCATAATGCGCCTATAATACATTCAACGGTGCTAATTGACTTTACGATGTTTTCCACGTAAATATTTCTACGTGGTGATCATCCGTATACTTCTACTTATGATTTTTTTTTCAAAGCAATAATTATTTTAGCCAGAAGGTGAAAAATTTGGTATTAGTGTTAGTAGAGAAGAGAGTGGTTCAGCAAAGGCTGATAATGATGGACCCAGAAGCGTTGTTGTGTAGGGCGTATTTGTAGTATAAACGTACAACGGCAGAGAACACGTATGACATGTCCAGCCTGCGAGAAGCTGCGGAAGACATGCTTGGACTTACATTATATTACATTGCTGATAAGAATATTGTATGTACATAGAACAATTCAATACAATGAAGAGAATATATTCAATTGTTGCAAATCTGATCTGAAATGTTCTTCATTGTAAATCACTGTAATGAGTTGAAATTCGAGCAATATCTGAGAGCGAGTATTAGGCCATACGAAGACAACGATGATAGTGATTTTTTTTTAAATAATCATCCGGTATAAAAAAAATATAACAAGGTTACTATGTTACTAAAGGCCAAAAGAAGAATCTGAACCTTTTCATGTCTATCAAGACCCATTGATATCCGCATATTCTATGCAGACGCGCTGCCCTCCTCCCTTCCTCCCCTTCAAAGGGCCATTGGCTACTCACAAATTTCACGACCTAGCCGTCACTTCACACCGGTATCCTGTGAGTAAGTGGTACCTCTCCAGAAGTACCGACAAAATTCGGCTGCAAGGTGTGCTGCAGTCAAAAGTGATTACGATGATCACAAACAAGAATATCTTTATATTAAATGGGCTGGAATTTTTTAACGCCACTTACTTAAATGTTGATAAATACGAAGCAGTTAAAAATAAAGCAGATCGCATAAATCACATCGCGAGAAAACAGGCCGGCTCAAAAAAATGTATAATTACTTACTTTGTAATTTATTTAGTCAAATTATTCTTAAAACGTTTTTGTACGTGTATAGCTAATTGCAGGTATTACAGGAGTATGACAGTGAGTTCTTCATTGTCAACTTCACCAGCGCCGGGTCCAGGTGAGGGCTTAGGGGCCCTGTTGCTCCAAGCCCCGTAAGGGTTAGGGGCTCCAGATCACTTTTATACCCATAAAAGGGCCCGCTTTTCAACTCCATGCACTCCAATACCGGTCTCCCAGTGCTTAATCCGGCGATTAACATTCATCGCAGGTCATTTAAATACTTTAAGGTTTTAAATAAAGAGGTTTTGGTCGCCGCACAGAAGCGAAGGAATCCGAATAAATGGTGTTATGATAAGCGGCATTCGCAAAAAAAATCTAAAGGAATTTAAATTAATTATTCTTGATCATATCAGCGCTTTTACATCCGTCAACTGCAGAATATTTTTAGTACCGGGCCCGATGTTAACGTATTTTTCCTCCTGGTGTTTGGTTTCGTTTATAAAGGTGCATGCTGCATGCATGCATGTAGCCGAATTGGGGCGTCACGACCGGAGAGGTACCTCTCGACACGAGACCGGCAAAAAGTGACAGTAAGTTCCGTGCGGTGTGTAAGTAGCCGGTGGCGTGCAACGTATTTGTTTGTCCATATGCGGATGTCTATGGGCGTCGCTAGTCAGGCAAATGGCTCCGACTGCTCCTTTGCCATCTTATATCATAAGAAAATACGACACCCGAGTACCTACAAACGCCTCAGATGTGGTACCGCGGAACGTGAATGGCTGTCATCACTGGTTTTTAGGCAACTTAAATTATGTAGATAACTTAGAAGTCTGACATAGTATAACGGTAAGACCTAAAATACCAAATAAAATATAATCTTAGTAGTGTTATATTTTTACTGATGTACAAGTCTTAAATTACGTAACTGACCCTGCTTATGTTTTCATTAAACAAATAAAAACTATTGTCATTTCAAAAACAAAAATGCATATTAAGCACTGAAAATAGCGATTCCTACTAACTAACAATTCCTACTATTAGTCACAAATAAAACCTGGCGGTAGGTACGTTTTCAAATGTAAAATTACTAATGATTGAACAGTGTCATTTTGATAGTTTATGATAATTATAAAATATCTTCATAAGAATAAAATTAAAGAAGAAAATGGACCTGAAGTATAAACTAGGCACTTGTAAATAAATAGACTCAAGTTCAACGCTTAAATAGGAGATTTGAGATGTCTAACTAGGCAAAAGTCTTGTACAACATTATATGCTACAACCTTTCCAAATAAAGCGCTGACAAACCTGCATTACAAAGTTAGTTAATAAATAATCAGAAGCATAATCGCCGTTTAACGTTTTCAATCATTCAAGATGCAATCAGTAGAGGTGATGTAAATCCGCATAAAAGGAATTGCTTCGACAGAATGAGGTTTTCCATCAATCAATAAGATAAGTGAATTAGAATTACAATTCGCACATGAGATCATCTACGGCGTACGTTTTTAAACCTGTACTAAAGCTCGCACCAAGTGTTATTACTGCATTTATATTTTTACGATTGTTAACCGAACTGTTTTTATTGCAGTGATTTATTGTAAATTGTAATAGGTACTAGCTTTTCCCCTCGGCATCGCTCGCGTTGAAGCCCTACAATAAATATATCAATGAACATTACGTTCAAATAGAACTGCAATAGAATTTCAATATCTGCCACAATAATGTGATGTGAATTTTAAAGTTTCCTGTCACCTCTAGCAATATGTGTACAAAGTTTCATGATGATCGGTTGAGAAGTTGTGGTGTGAAAGCGTAACAAACAAACATTCAAATTTATAATATTTGCATTATTTTCTTGTCTTACAGTATTTTGTAACCGTAGAGGTCGTTTGCGAATAGCAATACAGTAAAAAAACGTCCTCGTCAATACAGTCGTAAATCAGACATAAGCGGATCAAAGGCGTCCAGGTAATAAAACTTTATTGGCTATTTGTGATGCAAATCGTAAGATAATAGCAACTTTGAATGGCGCCATAATCACATAATTTGGGGTATTATAACCGGCGTATGTGGCCGAACCACTGTTTCATCAAATTGTCAGTCTTATACTTTCTTTATTTTAACGAATGGCTTTTGAAGCCAACTTTAGATTAATGTTTTTTGCTTCTTAACTCCAAGCAAATATTCATATCAAGCACCTAAAAAAATACTTTCATAGTCTAAATCTATAGTCTACTTTACCTGTGTAAAAGCCTAAGTTTATTTCTGCCAAACTTCAGAATATATTATTGATCCATTTTAAATTTTAATTGATTTAGTAACGTATAATATGACGCATATTATACAATATTCATATTTTCATATTGCAATATTGCGTTTGTAGTATTTTACTCAAGCATCGGATAAACTAGACACTGGCTTGATAAAATCTCGACGTGTTGACAATATGGCCACCCAGTCAAGTGCTGAGAAAAGTCATCGAGTTGACACATAAATGTAGTTCAATTATATTCGTGAAAGGGTCTATGAGCTGTACTGACACGTTTAAATGTCCCTTGACGTTTGCTACTTGTACTTTAATATTAAGGGTATCGATGGAATAATCTAAGATAACAAAAGTTGTGAAATTAATTTTAGCTAAAGTAAATATCGTCAGCTTTCAGTCGGTTAGTCACATTTGAATGTAAATGTACGTCTACAGAAATTATTTGTTTATTTCCCCATTCTTATTACCAAACTTTATTCACACAACTATCTTTTAGCCGCGGTTTCGCTTGCGTCCGTTTTTTTTTATAAAGTATCCTTTATCCTTTTTATACCTCTAAGAATATGTACAAAGTTTCATGATGATCGGTTGAAACAAACAAATTTATATTCACATTTATAATATTAGTAGATATATTTTTTATTATATTCTTTTTTAAGGTTCAAGACCTTTCGACCAAGGTAGTGTTACTCACAAATACAAAGTTGTTAGGAATAACTATTGCATGCCTGCACGTAAATGCCTAATATAATTATAACACCTAATACATTTCATTGTATTCCCGTTTCCTTTAGACTCTCGCTTACGTAACGTCTAAAATTAAGACCAATGGCTTCGAAATGTGCCAACATAAACTAAGATTTACGACCGGTGGAGTCTTTAAAACGAAGTTTAGGTTATGAAAGAATACTCAAAACAATCCGAATGCGTTCGCACATAAAACCAGGTGGGAGAATAAAAAGTGTGTTCGGCCTTCATTTATTTATGCCGCGAGCCGGTGTGAAGAAAAGTGAATGCACCTATGGGACCCCACCTGTTCAAAATGTCCATTCCAAAACGTATATTACCCTTTGTTCCCGAGCGCCGCCCGCGCGGTGCTTACGTTTTTATTGAGGTTCTGACTTAATGTGACTGCTGCAATGTCGCGACCACCTTATGGCGTGTTAAGTATTGAAAGCCTGCCTCCTGAATGGCCTGCTCTCGATATAATTGTACTTTATGCTCGCCCCAGGAATTATTGTCATAGATAAGTCATATATATCATAAAGTATATGATCATAATTATGAAGTTTAGTTATAGAGTAATAATAAGGTTAAAAAAAAAAAGGATAAAAAATATACGTTCTGCATTTTAATACAGAACATAGATTTTTTCCTTTTTCAAATTTATTCATTATTGATTCTACAATATTAATTTGCAGATTGAGATGTGGAAACAGACAGAATTATATGCATTTAGAATATTAATTTTATTTATCAATTGATGGATTTTGAAACATTTGTAGTTGTCTCCTTATTAATATTCGTAAGCAAATGAAATAAAATCAAGTTATGTGAAATAGCATTTATTTGCTCAGGCGTCGTTAAATAATAACCTAACACCGGTTTTAGCACTTGTCTGGATCTGGTCTAGTGTGAGAAAAAAACCAGTGACTGAGTGATTATTTTTTCAATAATTTAATTATTATGAACCAATTCATTATATTATTTATTCAATTTTCCAATTATTTCTGCTCAAAACATTTTCTCGTATCCTAGTGAAGATTTATTGAAAGCACAGAGGTAATTTATAATTTTTAAGCTTAAAGCTAACCTTCAACCTTTCTACAAACAATCTTAAAACATTATAAATATATATTATAAATGTTTTTTTATTCAATCTCATTATCGCTAAGAGGCAATAAAAGGAACTGAAACAAGCATACGAATCAAAGTTTTGTTATATAATTAAGTTATGTGTAAAATTAGCTGTTGTTTACTAAAATGTCAATAACTATCTCAATGGTTATTTAGATTTTTTAATACAAGACAGGGAAATTAATATTGTAAATATCAACGAAACAATAGATCATATTTACCTTAAAAAATATCATTCATCCTCTGTATAGAACTCCAAATTTGTTTGTCGCTAGCTTAAGAATTATTTATAAGCGTGCCATCTTTCAAAAGGTCTCTTTATTTCATATGAAGGGAAAAGTACAATAAGCGAAAATATTACGTTAGATACATTACCTACTGAGTGTAGTTTTGTCACTTTGCGGCGAAATCAACTAGTTGTATATCTGTTGCCGGACCAATTCGACTGTACCTAAACCTAAAGAAAGGTACATGATTCACACAATACATCTAGCGATTACGTTTTCCTCGAACCGCTTCGCGAAACGACATAGTACGTGTTTGATTAATTTGCGGAACAAATGTACCGTGTAATAATTTCCAACGTGAATCACTCGCGTCCATTGAGATCTCGTCTCGATCGAAATACCAACAGACATTAAAGAGATTTATGATAAGAACCTTCTAGAAAATCAGCGTTGTAATTAATTATTGTTACATGACATGTGCTGTAAAAATATATCTCGTGCGACATATGTTACATGCGACATTGCCTTCGATACTTGAAGATGTGTTGTCGAAATGTATCTTAAGAGCCACCCTATGATACTCATATATACACTATTACCTTCGATATTTTAACCTAAAACCGACATTTGTAACAGGACGTGCCCACCTCATTTTGAATGGGTCCAATAAATGTAAAGAAAATGTAACATACAATTGTATAACCAATAAAAAATATTCAAAAACCGTTTTCAATAAATCACATTTTAATTATTAACGTATTAGAATCGGTCAACGTGTTTAAGGAATAAGGAACATTAAATTACGTCCACAACATTATAGTCTTAAATAATACCTTCTCTCACACCGGGTAGAAAGAGCCATGAGAGAATAAGGGTCAATTCACATCAAAAGCGCGGCGAAGGGCAGCGAAGCGGAGCGCAGTTTATGTGTCATATGAATTTCGACTTTATTTTCATTACTATAGTACTTATTATCGAATTCTCGCGACATCCGCGCGGATTCCAGCGACTTCCCGAGCATTCGCGGGAATCCGCGCGCCTTCCCTACCGGGCGGGTCGCTTCGTTTCGCTGCGCTTCGCCGCGCTTATGGTGTGAATTGACCCTTAGTATGATACTGCAAACATATGATACTGCAAATATATGCAATAGTAAGAAGTAGTACCACACTGCATGCACCATGGACGTGGGAGGAGGAAAGTGGGCAACACATCTGTATAATCTCTATGGGCGTCGGTAGTCATGAAAATGGCACCGACTGCTCGTTTGCTCTACTACTCTACTAATAAAGAAATAATAACACCCGTAAACATCCATATCACCTGAAAGTAAAATAGTGCTAGCCCCCATGAACCATACCCATTCGTAATCCTCACGAACTGCATACATCCAATAACTCCGAGCCAATATTATTTCAAGGAAGGCCCGGCCCGATTCAATTAAACTGCAAGTGGCATAAACTTTTATGAAATAATAAGTCCATATATTATATACTATATTTACCGGATGTTATGCAACGTAAAAAGCTCGTCACATGCATGCAAATTTATGTCCCAAATATGCATGAAAACTGGTAGAATAGGCAACACATATCCTGTCTTCGTGCATAAATGATTATTTTTCGGAGCAAAAATCTAAATATGCAAATACATATAATCCGCTATCTAAATTATGTAACTTTGTTTTTTATTTCCCTATGAAGAAAGATGTTTAATATGCCTCATGTTGATACTGGCCATAACTTTATTTAAACAAGCTTTTATTAACTATAGGGAAACTTCACCATAATGCACTCGAGATCTATTTCATTCAATGATTTTGACTTTAATCAAGCGTTTTTGACTTTGTCATAATTGCACAGAATTGAAGCGATTGCTACTGATTTAAATCGAGAGTTCAGCATGAGGTAGAGTGGCACAGTTTCTCCGAATCAAACATTGTTAAATGACGAATTTAAATTCGCCCAAGAGAACTTGCATAAGAGCCGCGTAATAATTGCGTGTCGTTGGCATATGTGAATTTACGAGCTCTCTTATTGACTCCAATCACCGAATCGTATGCTCCCAATGCACGAGGTGTCTGTTTAGCAAATCGGGTCGAGGTCGGCTTCATTACCGACCTAGAGTAACACAATTAGATTCACATAAACAGAAACACAGATCGAAATATATTTCGTACGCAATTTCAAATTCAGCCGCCGTTGAGTTTCTATCATATTTTAGATATCATCAGCTGCTACGAGTAGGAGGAAACTCCACTAAATTCCTAATTTATAATTAATCTCAAATAAATTTAAGTGTCTGTCAGTTATTTCAAAATACCTAGGTTTTTTTCAAGTGTGGCAGGCACTAAGTCCTAAACAACTATTAAAATCTTTCCGTCCTGTAGGTACTTATTCCATTCCTGTACCATTCTGTTTTATGGGGAAATCTGAAATGGCTATACATTTTTTATAAAACTTATTAAAATACAGAAGTTTCTTTCTAAAATGCTCATAGTGTCACTAAAAGTCCATCGGCTACTTACGAGCAAAATGCGATATTTTTGAAGTTGTTATTAAATCAGCGGGAGGTACCTCTTAAACTCGTACCTCATTGAACACCAAATTTGGCAGTAAACATTTGTTTTCGCATATAGATATTTCTCAAGCAGAATTTATTAAAGCCGTGTTGTATGTGTGTCAAACGACCATCAGCATATGAAGGGCCGTTACACAGGAATGTGACACAAGTACATTCGTTAACGAGCGTACGTGTAAATGCAGTCTTCACACAGAAGCGTTGCAAATTAGTGAAACCATGCTAATGCAGAGATACACTGTCGAAAGTCGAAAAACAATTGTTCAATCAATGGCACGAGAAAATACAAACGAATACAGGCATGTGAGCGTGGAAATAATGAGGAAATTCTTATCTAACATTTTCTAAGAACCTTTCGAACTATTATACATTTATTTGTTGTTAGCAATCTGCACTTTCTTGGATTTCTATTTTATTTGCCTTGTAAGTCAGCACTGAAGCCTTTATACAAATCGTTATTCCTAATTAGAAGTCATAAATTATTATTATTATAGTGGAAATGACCATAAATAAATTATGAATTCGTTAGTATTTAATAATGCATTTTCACTTATCGTATCATCAGTACCTATTTTATTTCACCACTTAACGAAAATAGGCCATATTTTCTAAAATACAAGCTTCGTTTGAATTTCTCGGCATCAACTTCACGAACCTTATACATATATAATGTACCTACTGTCTGTCTCTTTCATCAAATACAAGAGTTACAAATATCTTAACAGATAAATACTCAGTTATTTTCTGAAAGTTTGAATTGTATAATAAAACTAGCTACGCTCCGTGGTTTCACCCGCGTAGGTTTCGACCGAAAAATAGATTTTGGTCGATTCTCAGACCTACCCTATAGGCTCACAAAATTTCATGAGAATCGGTCTAGCCGTTTCGGAGGAGTATGGTAACTAATATTATTGTGACACAGGAATTTTGTATATATAGAGAGATATATTTAAATGACATACAAACTGTGAAAGTGACACAGTTGAAGATGCACGATACAATTTTAGCACACATTCTCTCCATTCTTCTATATGTTATTGTAAAGGAAGGCGATTGTTACCATATACATACTCTGAATAGGCACTGTCTGAATGTGCCAATATCTTCACTTAAGAAAATACGAGAAAGTGTCAATATATAGGTACAATAGGACCGGCATCCTACTCTTAGTAATATTACAAAATATGCGAATGTTATACTTAGGTATATTTGTTATTCATTCACTCAATAATTATATTATTAAGTAGAAACAGATTTGGAAAATTTGGCAGATTATGTAAATTACAGTGTTGAATAACAATAATAAATACTTTCTATCTCGAAAACATTAATGGTTGTTTTATTATGTTTTTTTATAGAAATAAAATAAATTACTGCTCCATTAGTTAAATCACAATTTTTCCGTAATATTTGTGTGTAATGTGTGAGGGCATAATTAAAGAATAATTCTACATAATTATATGTATAATTATTAGTTAATTATGACATTGATATCGAAAGAGCTTATATTATATACTACAAAGTCATTCTAAAAAACCTTCCCGATTCTTTAATTAATTATTTAAAAAAATTATATACCATCACTCTATTGATAATTTTATCATAAGGATCATTATATAAGAAAGTCATACCGAAGCATATCGATAGATCCTCTATATAATTACGCAGAACTAAGCACACGACCTTTAATAAGTCCTAGATTAAATCTCCGAAATTAGACGAGGGCGATGGGTAACAACTTACCTTTGGGCGAGAATGCGGGCTGATAAAGTTTATAAGCCGTCAAAGGCCTACCCTTATCATGCAGGTGTCTGCGATAGATTCCTCGAACGAGATCAAACGAAACCAATTATGATATAATTTTGCACCGCGGTTTCACGATCAAAATGTGTCCCCAAGAAAGCTAATCTTTCGGAGTAAAAACTATTTTATGTTATGTATTATATAATAATCTGTATTATTATAGCCCGGTCAAATTTTAGCCAGATCCCTAATAATCAGTGTTCAGCAGTATCATAAATCCAATGTAGTTGTGGACATATATATTATATTTTTTTAATATAATATCATAATATACAAAATGACTAATGTCCGATAAATTATAATAATTCAAAACGACTTAATACAGCCTCATTTATCAATAAAACGCGATACCATTAATCGTCGGTGAGAAAGAATAATGCGATTCAAAAGTTGACTTCTCAAGGCGACTCCGCATGGAGCAATTAATTATTTGCATATGCAAACTAAATGACAGCTGAAGACTCGGAGCATTAGTGTGACAGGTCCTGATGGGCCCATGGCAGATATCGCTATTCGTGCCGCTTCATCTGAAAATAACTATGCTATTGACGTAACAGCACGCACACACACGCACACACACAAAGTGATAATCAAATGAAACCTTTCATTAAGAATATGACTTCATCCGCTGCACCTAGCGCACAGATCGTTACTGGACGATTGATGACTCGATAGGGTATTTCAATTTATGAGCCCATTCAAAACTAACAAGTATTGAACATTACCCTAGTTTCCACACAATTTGGTTGTTCATCCATTTAACTTGTTATCGACTTTTTGCGAGTAAACCTGCATAGGAATATGGATACATTCTAAGGTGTTATGTAAGATTTTATATTCAGTGCATTGCATTACACCCAAATTAGGCTGGCACTACTGAGGACGTACTTTTGCTCACGTAATTCCGCCAAAGTGACAATTATAATAATTATGCTGATGAGTGATTGTCTACAGGCGTTTATGGTTTTAAGTAGAATAGAATAGAATAGAATATTATTTATTTAGGTTTTTAGTAATTACACTGGTATACATTTCATTATTTAACACATATAAAACTGTAAACAAAAAAGAAAAACAATCATGCATAAAATAACACTAAAAATAAGAAATTGAACAAAACAATAATATTAAAAGAGGCAAAAGAAAAATACAGAATGAATGCACTGCACATAACTAATCCCTAAAATGGTTACCACTCAGTTAATGGTTGTGGTACTCAGCTGGGAATACCACAACCATGATATTATGTGGTACCACGTCGCGACTGCTTGTTTCTCCCCGTATGTTATATTACATTGGGTGTTTAGAATTTATGACATTATAATACGATTTGTATTATAATGTCAATAATTCTAATTCTAATTGTCAAAAATCATTAACCTTATAATCTTTTATATAAACATCTAGACAGCATATCCTTTGGCACCCAAACTGAAGTCTGCTATATCAACTATCCGTTAATTGAAATGTCACATAACCAGCAAAAACTATAGTTACTTAGTAAAAAATAGCATTACAAGCAACACAGCATCAAGAAAAATAAACGAGAAACGCTGTTATTAATTGTAGCTCTTCCAGAACTTAATTTACTGTGGCCACAAGTTTTTTGCGTAATAAAGTAAGTACAGCGCGAGGTCGGCAGGGAACAACAATGGGCACTCACAAAAGAGCAATAAAACAAGCCTGATGAATTTATTGTCTGGCAAACATAATAATCAGGAGTCGGTAAAGTTTAAGTATGTGGAACTCACTTGGAAGGCCAGGTGGTATGACATTAATGACTCGAAATGCGGCTTAAAATTTTATCGAGTACTTTAATTACAGCTTTTAAAACATTTTTATCTTAAGACTGTGTGGATAAGATATTTGCTGCCATCCCTCTATACACGCATTATTTATAATCTGAATAATAATTAGAATATGAAAATTAGTATCTATGAGTAATACAATAAAAATTATTGGTCATATAAGAAACATGTTATTTTAAACAACCACGCAATTGTGTAATAAAATGTAAATTTTTGAACTAGTAATCAAATTTGGAAATTATATTTTCATTTAATAACCCAATTCTAGATAAGTTTTATAGGCCATTTCACAACGAAGATATAGATTAAAAAAATATCTTGGCATTTAACGCGCTTCTTTAGATATAATAAAAAGTGACGAAATATGATGTTTCTAGTAGTATAATAAAACTCTAGTAGCTATTCTAAACAACACTGTTACGAAGTTTCATTCATAAAGGAAAAAGTCAAATTTAGGCAACAACGTTTTGATAGTGTGACTTGTTCTACATACATATTTTTTTCGCTGTGGAATGCTGTTCAGGCATTTTTCAAGGTGAGAAAATCTTAAAGGGATTGTAGTACTCGAAAACATAAGACAGCTCCCCCTATCCACTAAACCCCAACGGAATTCCTTCCGAGACCAGCGGGTCCCTGAGGGGGTTCTAATCGGAGTTAGGTGGTACTTTCCCCAAGTTTGTTATTTCTAGGTTTTTAGAGAAAATGCAAGTTATATATCTCTGGAATTTGCATACGTTGAAGATAATATACTTGCCATTTATGATCTCAAGAGATAATAAATAATAATAACCATTAAATTGAAAAGCATTAAACCCGAATGCTAAAATTAGCAAATTATTGATACGAATCTAACTACATCGTACGCTTAAATCTTTCAAGGCTGTAAGCAAGAAAAACAGAAGTCTATTTTCATACATATGGTCTTGAAAATATTACCATCTTTCTGTGGCAGTCATCATTTAAGTAAATGTTTCTATAGCCATAATTCTTATGTATTAGTAATTTGGTTATCTATAATTCAATCGAAGATTTATCTACCACCATATTTAGTCGCAGACATCTCGAGTGACGAATTTATATTATTTTAAAATAGATTATCTTTCAATTGGTAGATTGCAAAACAAAAACACTACGTATTAGGCGAACTCCTACATATCTATATTCGTGTCTATCTTTGTGTCTGACAAAAAAGGAGCGTCCTTTCTAAAGGTTATAATGTGATCGTAATCCGTTAAGGATAAAAAGGTTGACATTACAATAAAGCCAGCTCATGTTGGTCGGCTGCATATTTCTCTTATCGCATCTAGATTATAACCAAGGTCGACGCCGTAGAGAACTATAGGGTTTACTGAAGATGTCAATGCAGAAACAATGTGTGCACGATGTTGCATTTGTAGCCAGTTTCAACAAAAACGTTTCGCCATTAATAATTTCAAGGTTATATAGAAACATGTGCATTTCTTTTATTGCACTATCACTTCAAGAAATGTTTATCAGACTTTTTTGAGCTGATAAACACATTTTTTAATACGAAATCGTTTAGTGATGTGATTGATTGGTTTATTAGAGTGATTTAGTGATTAATGTCATTATCAGCCTTTATCACACCCTAAACAGGTTATGCTATAGATATAACCTATCTATAAACATAGCAATATAGGTTCGTGATATATCGTATGATAACTTATACCTTTTTGTATTTGATTAGAATTAGAAAGGCCGCATCCAGCAAATTAGAAGTAGTAGGATTTAATCTCAATTGGTGAAATGGCTTGTATTGGCAAAATCAGTTCCGGTTCCACATAGCGTTTATGTCTAGTGGGTGTTGTGTTGGTGTTGTTAAATAATCACTTTGTCTGGAACGCAGTTAACAGTCATATCAGAATAATCATATGGGCCAAGTATGAGCGTACAATCTGAGTGGTCTAATTATAGTGCAGTGGGTCCACGACACGCGATACTCGATGAATCGAATCAATGTATTCATTATGTTAATGATTTCAACATGACTCATATTCATATCAACATTTTTTGTAGCATCGCGACCATCGCGACATTTTATTTTCGATCTGTCAATGTCACTTATCATCATCAGGTCATCAGTTTTACTTTTTTGACATATGCTCGTACTGTGTGGATATTAATGGGCGTACCGCGTACCAAATTGCTCTGATCCGTAGGGGGATACTTTTGATCTCTGATTGGCCTTATGTTAAAAAAATACGAGCATGTGGTTACTGACTACAACAGCTTTTTCACATTAGGACTAGGCGTTTTGCAGATTCACTGCTGACCTTTAAAAAAACCGGCCAAGTACGAGTCAGACTCGCGCACGTAGGGTTCCGTACCATTATCTATAAAAATAAATTTGTTTTCCATAACGTTTAAATGAACGACAAAGTTGTATTTGCGTTTTTTGACCATATATCATTTCTTTTAATTAAGTATTATTATTATGGAGTGCCCCCTTAATTTTTTAATTTATTAATTTTTGTTCAAAATTCAAATAGCGGTTCACAGAATACAAATCAACCAACAACAACTTCAACAACGTATGCCCAATAGTTTCATATATAAGGGTTCCTTTTTTGCCATTTGGCTACGGAATCCTAACAAGTAAGTATTCACTTTTCTTAAAGAAGATTAAGTCGCATCTGATTGAAAACACCGAATAAGGCAAGCACATTAATGTTGTGCACTTCCTAAAATATTATTTGAAAAATAAAATGGGCTAATCATCTGCTTCTCAGATATAGCTAAAATCAGAATCATGTCTCACCATCCGCCTTCTTATAGTTATTACTGTAATGCTACAATATCTAAACGAGATTTTCTTTAGAAAAGCAAAACTTTCAGACAATACTGTAGACTCATGTAAAATGACATGTGCCTTCAGACGCAATCATGAATCACAGAAAAAAGAATAGTAGGGCTTCGCTGCTGACGTTGTTTTATGCAATTGTAATATAAAAGCCAAATGCAATTTATTAGGAACTAAATTAGATTGAATAGTTTCTTGGATGATATATAAATACTCTTTGGTCTGTTTCAATTCTAGCAAGAAAATCAATTCGACTTTATTTATTGAAGGTTCTTTTTTATCTCTCTTCCTTCTACGTTTATGGTTTACTTTTGTCATAGAATTAACTTAAAATGGCCTTATAATTATACATATGATTGTGCGAAGAGTTTCTTTATTGGATTGTACGCTAATTTTAGAAACTAATTTCATTTGGAAAAATCTCACTCTTAGATAATACATTTAATATTGCGCGTTGCTAATGTAGATACAACAGTATTAATTTCTATATTGAAAGTCTTTACATTAAACAAACAGAAGTTGAGTGTGCCTTCGTAATTTACTTTCACAACGTCGTCTGCCTTATTTAAATTACCAACTATTGAATTGACTCAACTTATCTAATCCCCAATATAATATATTTTGACAGCCACCGCTAATATTTACTTGTGAATGGAGGCAATTATTAAGCTATAAATCATCTGCGAATTGATTGAACTACTTGTACTCATAATTGTGCAATTATATACAATTGAATCTACAATTAAAATGACTTGAAATGGGTATGATTCTGTTTTTATTGTAGTTAAAAGTCGTAGGATAAAAACTTTAAATATGAACGTAAAACGAAGCATAAATTGGCATTAACTTTTTATTAATTTCAATAGATCTGGGGTCATAATAATATAGCCTTGAAACTTATTAATAAACGCATCATACTAGTATGTTGTTATCTTATTTATATTTAAATTAATTGTACAATCAATTAAACATTATTACTAAGAGTAATCAAAACAAGTAATAAACAGTTACTGAAATTGATAATAATTGTGCGGCAGTCTTTACTACAACTTATATTAGGTAGCGTTTCTATAATTAATTTTATTTCTTTGAATAAATGTAAAAACATGCGTGTGTTAAATTCTGCCAGTGTTTTCAGTTTTTACCTTTGAAATTCTCCAGAAAAATAAATATAATTCTTATCCATGCCAAGTAGTTTCAGAATTACTTATACCTGCAGGACTAATTGTGATTAATCGTGAAAATAAAAAGAAAATACACGTATTTAGGACGTTGTAGAAGCTGTTTGAAACAAAAATTGGAAGCGTGCCAGATGTGTTTATTTAGTGCATGCTTTGGCATGAGTTTTTAGTTTAATGCTAAGGTCAAGGTCAAACTGGAAGGTACTTTCATGGCATTAACTTCATTAATCTTTTGGACAGAGTCGGGAAGTTATCGGTCGAAATCTAGCTAGGTGAGAAATTAAGTGTCTTGATTGATGGGCTGAATGATAGATGGATTACTGTCGAATCCGAATGAGTTGATGAGCCAAAAACCCAAAGTCGTTTACGGTGACATATTTATATGTAATTGTTGTTATTGTTTTTGAACTGATTTTTATCAGGAGGGTAATGTTTTTCGAGTGCCTGTATGTAAACATGTTTCTATGTTCTCTTCTACAGTCCAAACGGCTAGACGTATTAAATCTTTTAACTCTGTACTTATTTTAAAATATACTTTAAGCCATCGAGTTTTATATTTTTTAATATAATAATATCCGCCTACTTAAGTATATAATATATGGAATCAATATTAAACATAGTTGTAATAGGTTTACTTCTGAACTGTAACTTCTGTATAGACTTCTACAGTAAAGTAAGGCAGTACAGAATCGGCCGACACGACAGGACTAAGGTGGTTTCTCTCGCTTACATAAGAAAGATTTAAGTTAAAGTGACAGCTATGCTATTGCATATCGCGTGGTGGCCAAATCGCCAGAAATATCGTAGGGGATATCCGGCACATTTGTGGCAACAGATCTCTAAAGGGTTGTTAGATAATGGACTTCGGAGAACATTTGAACTAAAAATAAAAGATATTGCAAAAGGCGTTTAAAAACCAGCTAACTGTAACTAAACTTTTAATCCTTAATTTAAACACTTTTTTAAATCTATGATTTTTTTTTTTTTTTTTTTTTT
>LUGF01057342.1:23203-36455 GCA_001625245.1 Calycopis cecrops | reverse complement strand
TTGTAGCCATTTTCATGACTACCGACGCCCATAGACATCGGCATATAGACTATACAGATGCGCTGCCCCCCTTTATCCTCCCACCTCCATGGGCCACCGGCTACTTACACACCGCACACATGATTGATTTAAACATATTGCAACAATCGTGAGTTCTGTGTACCGACATCTGCTCTCTATCGGCTGGAGTGAACAAACAAATCGGATATTATATCGGTAAACAAAAACTCACTCGAATGCGTACGAGAAACTCGATGTTGCTAACGATTTGCACGCGGGATTCTCAGATTTCTTAGCATTGCATAAACATCTCCCTGTTTCTGAGGAAACATGGATAAAAGTAGATTCATCATCATAATTATCATTAAGTTTTAATTGCCCACTGCTGGACGAAGGCCTCCATCAATGAAAGCCAAGACGATATTAAGATAAATAACCAATAAGTAGATTCCTGTAAAGTAAATAGCAATCTATATCTAGAGTACCATTTCATTCGTTATTGGTTCTGTCGACTTTGCGTTTATTCAATGAGCTGAGCTACGTCTAACGTAGGATCAGTAAATTCTGTGATGAAAACAATGATGATATCTATTAGTTCTATTAAGATTGATTAAACAAATACTAACAACCGCCCTATTGCTAGTATTTGTTTATTTTTTTTAAACATAATATTATTACAACACTAGCTGCGCCCTGTTTCACCCGCGCAAATTTCGATCCGTGGAAAATAGGCAAATCATCCCACGGCATCCCATAGAAACATTTTTTGGGATAAAAACTATCCTATGTGTTAATCCAAGTTACTCTCTGTGTGAGCAAAATTTCACGAAAATCCGTTCAGCAATTTGTGCGTGACGCAGTAACAAACAAACAAACATACAAACTTTCGCATTTATTATATTAGTAGGATTTCATTAGATAAGAATTTTCATAGAGATATAAATCTATTCTTGAAATTCTTGAATCTAGCACTTTCCCTTTGCATAAAATGTATTGTAATTAATTATTTTTAAATACTTATGTAATTCTTTACGTATTTTTCCATGATATAAATTACCTACTGGTATTATATTGATCGGCATATTTATCAAACCAAACCAGTAAAATATATAAGTATTTATCAATATGACCACGGTAAACATATCTATAGATATCACTATAATAATATAACAATTGGTTACTACTAATAAATAGCAATGATGAAAAAGTTATAAAACAGATAACAAATAACTTATGATGACAAATCAAATTTATGCTCTTTTTAAGGGCATACTAAAGAAGATTAAAGTACCCATAAAGTACACCGATCGTAAGATAATAATGAACGCTGAAAGAACTCGCATGTTAATTTCACGTGTACATAAATCTTATCGGATGCTGAGATAATTTCGTGTTCAATGTAAACAAGTCCATTTAAAACTATGTAAGTAAACACTACCACACTTACTCAGCGCATTCTTAACCTTGGACAATACCTGGATCGTATTTTCCACAGGATGTTTGGATATAGTTTCAAAAGCTACAACGAATACACTGAAACTTTGTTACGTTACAATGTTTGGAGTAGTAAATCTTTTTAGTTCTCTTAATAGTCTTAGTTTATTTAGCTTTAAGATGACATTGTTTTATCTCATTTACATTTTGTCGTTCTTAGTTAACGAGAAGAGATTTGTATTGTATCTTTTGCATTAAACAAGAAATAAATAATTAGAAGATTTGAGAGTACAGTGATCTTGGCATTCATTAAAAACGTTATAAAAGGTTAATAATGGTTATGGTTAGAATTACACCTACATTTCAACGCGAAGAAATCTACAACTAGAAATAATATATTTTTTATTCCCACTTTAAACCGAGATTAAGTATACAAATAATTTAAAAAAGCGTAAGGTTAAAAAACTTAATGTGTCCAGCAACGGACCGATAATATATAACTGACGATGATGAAGTATTAAACAGTGTGTAATACGTAACAACATGAACTAACGTATTTAGTGAACTTTACACTTTCTTATCTAGTTTCTAGATGAAAGTTACTGGCTTGGTTTTGAAGAAAAGATCGTGACCAGACGTGCAGTATGATTTAATCATAATACTACATATTACGGAACTGCGCTTTAAAACTGCATTTGCTGCTGCTTCACTGCATCTCTTATGCTGTAAAATATACAGAAGTACAATTGTTTCCCTCGAAGATGCTACCACCTTGTCGCGATATGGGAGGGGGGGCTTGCGATCCTCTGTGATCCCCAACAGACAGGCTTGGGGGAGAGGCTAGATTAAGAGCAGCCCAGCCGAGGGTTCCATCACCCGTTCCTCCGGGAGGGATTGGGACGAGTGGTGGTCCGATTTCGGAGACAGAAGTTCTTTGGAGTACCAGGGGTCAAGATCCCATCCAAGTTCGCTCACATAAGAGTTTATCCGCGGAAACAAAACTAAAGAGTACAGTAAAGAAAGAATCACAGTAAGGTATATAAATAAATGTCTAAAGAATATGCATTAAATAAATATTTAAAAAACTCAAACGGGCTAGTTTAGTCTAGCATATACTATCTACATAACTAACTATTATTACCTAGTATGTTCATAAAATGCATGATTACGAATCGTGTAATTGTAATTATTTTGTAATCATATGCAGCACTATCAGTATAATTAATGATAATTGAAAAGAATTTCTAGAATCTACCGCTATAAAATAGAGTTATTAATACATACTCGTAGCGCCCCGTGGTTTGACACCTTAGATCGCTCCTATAGAAAGGTGAGCGATGACATATTGCCCTCAACCTTCTTCGATAAATGTACCATCTAATAGTGAAAGATGGAAACAATAGTTACCGAGTGTGGAGGCGTTTAAAAAAACTTACTGACGGGCAATCGGATAAAACTAAACATGAAGTTCTTATTTTTAAAATGATACTGTCGTTGTTATGTTGCAAAAGATGAGCAATAAACTCTCTCTCTTTTACCTCAAATAGGCGGCGCGGAGAGAAAGTTTTCTTTAACCCTTCTGCTTATCCGAATGTCTATAAAAATCAATTGTATGTCAACAACTGATCACCTAATCAAAGAGCTTGATTGTTTCCAATGTAACAAAAATATAGTAGATCTATACACATACAAATTACAAGTACTGTCTGTTAATTAGGTAAATTACATAAATAGCTTATGGATTGACGTAATGTACCTGCGCTTCATACATTATTATTACGTATCTTAGCCTTGGATGATGTCACGTTAGTATGGCAGTTCATTTTAAAATTTACCTCATCTTATATCCAATTTCTTTTGACATTGTCGATTTGTATATTTTGAAGGAAGTGACGTCACAACATCAGCTTCTGTTTGTTATAAATCATCAGTTTTTTAGTGTGGTAGGCATGTTCACAAGACTAGGCAGTGCGATCAACACTAACCGTCTCGTCAGCCACAATTAACAAGATTAGAATTAAAACTGAGGTATTCTTAATCATATACAAGTATAAATAACTGATCACTTTAATAGTACAATATGATGTTTGTTGCGTATGTTCTTTGCCAAACATTGACAAATGACAATGCTCCTCATATCTTGACAACCTTATTGTTTAAAGTAAGGAAGAAAAAGAGGAGAATAAAAAAGAAGTGCCAACATGTGTTTACTTTTTACGTGGACGATATCAACTTTGATACCCTCCAGTACGTAAACAACGAGGCATATCGGTGACAAATCAGCTCCTCAAGACTTACAACTCCAAAATGAGCTGCTATGTCATTGCTTCTAAACTGACATCTTATTTATCTCGTTTGTCAGATACTCAAGTTTTTAATGTTCTTTCGTTTTGTTCGCAAACATGACGACATGTTTTTAAGCTACAATGATGTGTACAGCTAAATATTGAGCGGAACCATCCGGTCGTAAATCAAATATGTATTATGACAGACTATATTCATTACGATCTCATCTTTTTGAAAACAAAATATTATTCAATGTTAAAAGGTTTGTGTTTATGGATTCGTTTAAATCTGGCAGTCGTTTCATTTTATACATAAATCCAATTAGAGGATTAAAAACTTTTATTGCGAACACTTCAATAACATGAGGGTGTTAACCTCCTGAAATATATTAATATGAAACTCATTTTTGAAGTCGAGAATGTTCATATCGTCTTGAATTCGATAACCGGATTAGACTAAAGCATTTCATGATTTTTCAAATTTTAATACACTTTGCTGAAAATTTGATGATAAATACCTAAGGTTCAGAACTCGAACACTCTCTGATCTTTACGGATTATTTTATATTAATATAATGTGTGTCTATGAATATTGTTGCGCAAATATAAACTGCGTCGTTGGTCTTTATAGAAATAAACAACCTGATTTTTGCAACAAATTTTTGTCAACAATTGACAATTCTAATTTTCATCAAAAGAGAATAATTATCAACAAAATACATCATTGATGTAAAGAATTTCTTAGCAGATATGCCGGTTTCTCGATCGAAGGTGCCAACGAAGATCGGATGCGACAAGTGAGCCTTCGTCCCACGGCGTCGGTGAATTGGAAGAATGAATCCGTCTCTTTTTTGTTGCTTTATGTCATCTCTTAGATATAAATTCTCACAGCGCAAATAACAAGTATTCTATATCATGTAAATGCTTTAAGAATACGTAATACATACGTCAAGTTTACTATTTCATTAGCAGATTTTATACAAATATTATTTTTCCGTACCCACGTCATTTACAAATTAGCTTAAGAAGGAATCGCATCAGAATATACGGAACTCTGAACACCAACTCACGCTTGGCCAGCATTGCAATAAATCAAGCTCAATTGAAAAAAATGTGACAAATGCGCTGAGCGTAAACGAAACAAAATTCCCTTTTATTAATGGAGAGTAACGTAAGCTCAACTCAAAAAAGTGTTAATCTTTTATTTGTGTTGCCGAGTTTCTGCCGTCTGATCGGTCATGTTTATTTCGAGCATGTACTCGAATATTAAATAGCCACCAATTATTGGCTGCAACACGTGTTTGAAACATTAGCGTTACATAACGTTAGAAATGTCGACGTGACACTTCGGTGAATTCAGATCCATTTTCGGTTCGCATTTAATACATCTCTGGTATGGATTAGTGGTTTTTGAAGTCGGATTACCTGGTGATAAGTATATGGTGTCTGTGGACTTACTGTCAGCTCGAGGCATTGCAATTTGGGTGCTCTACGTTAACCCAATCCAATATTACCCAGCCTCAGCCGGTCCTTCAAAAATCTAGCATTGGCTATCAAATGAGCAGCAGATCCTAGAGCCAGTTTGCGTTAGGATAGAAACTGCTACGAAAATTATCATTACTGATATATGACCGAAAACCATAAATATGACGTAAAAAGTGCACTTTATATTATCATTTAGGTACAAATAATTACCTACATTCAGTGCACTCATATTTATCATTGCATTAAAAACTAAGTGGTACAAAAATGATAATGCATTTTTGATGATAAAATGAAAAGAGTTCAGAATGAATCGATGTCGGCTGACGTGGTAATTAATAAACGTCGAGTTAACACTAAAGCGTCGAGTAGGCGGCGAGTATTAATATTTAATACTCCACTGGAAAGTGTGGAAAGCGTTAATAAGCGTCCAACAGTTTAAAGCGTCCACGTAACCACTATTATACCATAAAATAGCGCGCAGTCCCGCTTAAATATGGGTTGCAGTAAAATGATAGGAAAAGGTCTTTCTTTTTTTAATTAATGATGGTGAGTGACGAGTTATTTCATGATGTACTCGAATTGTGGGCCAAGGGTTTGGGATCTTCCTTTCCTTTAGATATATATGAAATAAAAATAATAATTTTAACAGAGAGCGAAACGCTTATATTTATAATGACGTTCAGTTCATTTTAGTAAATGCTTCAATTAAAAACACCGGCTGCAATACAGTTTTTAATGGTCCCTTTATTCAGCCCAAACATATTTTTCAGGTTATATAACGTATATAGCTTACGAACAATCCATCAAGCGCGCCGTATTTGCTACGAAGGAATAAATTATGGTAATTTTCACAGATACATACTAAACACATGTAAAAAACATCACAAGTTACTGCTACGATAATCGTAGTAACCAATTTAATTAGTTTCAAGCCGATATAATAAAGGTCGAGCGTTTAAAACCATATAATAAAAGAGCATCGTGGAATAATTTATTTTATACGTTTTCGCGTTAACCTTGGTGTGTTCCAATATTTACACAGTAAGCTGTTTGTATTTATTTTTCATAGCAATAAACCGTCCCTCATATTTTCATTTTATGACTTATAAAATAATAAAACGGCTGATCCCCGGGAGGCCTTGTTTGCTATAATTAATTACGCTACTGTTTCTTAGCGTTAGTTTATAAGCCTTTATCGCTGTTAGATAACAACGTGACAATATAGTCGATCCTATTGCAGTCATATTCGATAATATTAGATAGTGCGATAGTGCAAACAAAACGACCGTTATCTATATTATCACACTAATTCTATATGCAATATAATATAATATGTGAATAATTTCCTTTTGTATTTCGAAAATCCTTTTAATTTTAGGATTTTTTTAAATTTTGCTTAAAATTTAAGGCTATATACATTACTATAAACATTCCAAATTTAAATACATATCTTGTAAACCTTTTACGTTTTAACATTTATGTTTATACAAGAGATTGTAAATTCGGTCCTTTTCATAGCAAGTTAGGAGCCACCAAAATAATTATCATAAAATATTCAAAGTATACTCACTCGAAATTCCTTCAAGGGATGTCGAATTTATGAAGTTCCCTCTTTTATAACTGGCCTCTTGAGCACGAAGGGCACCTGGAATAAGATTGAAATGTTTAAAAATGTATCTTTGCAGTTTAGGCAGAATGATTGGCATACAAAAATCGTAAAGGAAATAAGTTTGTAATTTTTGGTAGGAGTTAAGATATGAAATATATTTTTCATTGTGCTACGAGGATTTCGGCGATTATATTATTTTTTAACTGATTAAATAATCTCAACATGCGAAAATTTAAGTTTAATACCAAAGAGATTCGAGAAGACCATATAATTGAAGAGAGCACAAGTGATACTCTGATCTTTAATCATAAACAATTATTTGCGTGAAATCGAGTGGTGCCGAATAATACATACAATTTCTACTTCAATACCACACATGGCCTATTCGTTCAGAAACACAATATACTATATTATCAGACATATAATATAACATAATATATTACCAGAAATATAATATATTGCTTTACGCAGAGGCTTCGACAATTTAATACAACCTTTATCAATACTCGCTAAAAGTCTTACCGGTAGGTTAATGGACCTTGACATGTAAAGTGTTCCCTCTGGAGTGGGTTGTCAAGATACTTCATACATTTATCTTGTTTATTCATAGCTTAGAATGTATTGTAAGTAATGACAGGTGCCTACTGCCTAGTACGAGGTAGTGCCTCGCTGCATGCATGCATGTATTTGGTGTATCATCGTAAACAGGAAAAAAATATTACAAAATATATTTAGTGTATTATAACATCAAGAATGCAGGAACAAACATTGATATTAATCACACAATGGTCTGATTCGCGCGACCACCCGTGTGGAGCTTCTGACAACCAGACGGGAAGGAATTTAAATGATTACTTTCTTAGCATTCCCCTTGTTGAGCTTAGGAATCTCTTGTCTATATTAATTATGTGTTGTCTACAATAATTATGTGTTGCCTATATTAATTATGTGTTGTCTATATTAATTAGGTGAATCTACGACATATTACGCGTTCGCTTTTCCTTGTCTTATCAGACAATCAAAGCAAAGTAATTACCAATCTCTGTAATAATATGTTTGTTACGCATAAACGCCTAGATACATTTGACTAAAGGCACCTTTAACCGACTTCGCCAAATTAGTGTTATGTGTTTTATACGTTTCGGGCAATCTCAGTAATATGTATGTTTATTACGCTTAAATGCGTAAATATACATTTGACTAAAAGTACTTAACCGACTGGAATAAAGTAGTGTTGTGTTTTATATACGTTACAAACAAAGCTTCAAACGCGAGTATAACAACCAATGTCCATTTTCCCAACAATACGTCCTGAACAATATGAACCTTATCTATTGTAGCTTCTAATACGTTGGGGGACATGACATGTTGCGGATCGTGTCGCTAGGCAACGTGAATGACCCTAGAGACGTGGCGAAACAACACTATCCTGTGTTTTTATGGTCCGACGGATTCGTTCTTGTAACGTTGCGGGATGTGTTACAGGGCATTGTCACGTTGCAGCCTCGTGGAGATTAAGTGTTGCGCGTGTTGAGTAAAAATATCCTTAAGCGAATTTCAATGTATATTATGTGTCAAAGAAGACTTGCGTCTCCTGTTGATTTCCCTAAGTTACTGTGATTTTTATGACTTCTTTTTCTTAGTATATCCAGCGCCGGACTAAGCTCTGGAGTTGAGAACGGACGCCCTATAATGGGTACGAAAATGATCTTAAGGCCCTTAAACGTTAACGTGGGCCGCAGTCAAAGCCTCCTGGATTTGGTGCTGAGTATATCGCTTAAAGAGAAATGGTTTATCAGACTGGGCCCACCGTTTATATTCTGACTGCAGGTAGGTACTAAAGCTATTACCATTTCCTCTTTTATAAAATTATCGCAGGGGAGCTCGAGGTATAACTGTCGTGAGTCCAGCTCCAAATTTAATTCACGGATATTCTATTGGTTAACGAGACCCGCTGAACTTGTTTTGCCGGTGGTTCTCTAGTCAGGACCAGTAATTTATATTATTATAATTTGAATACAAACACGTTCGTTTTATTTAAATTAAAATGATCAACATGGATGCAATTAATATTGAGCAACGAAGTGCAATTGTCACTTGTAAATATCCATTCTGGGTAATCTGAGATACGGTGAGATAATAATGTTCGCTTATCAATGTCATAGAATATTATCGCGAGCGCATTGCGAATTACACTGACTCATTATTATCATCCATGTAAGAGATAATGCCACACTGCATGCATGTAGCCGAATAGGGCACGACCGGGGAGGTACCTCTCGCTTACACGATACCGGCGTATGCCAGCTGTGCTATCTCGTTTCGTACGGTAAGTAGCTGGATGGCCTGGAAGTAGCGAAAAGAGGGCTACTCAACTGTATAAACTCTATGCGGATGTCTCCGGGCGTCAGTAGTCAAGAAAATGGCTCCGACTGCTCGTTTGCTCCCTTATACTATAAAAAAAAAATATCATCGTCGAGCCCTTACAGTAAAAGGGTGCTAATAATAATCAGGACGGAATGTTAAATAAGGGTCAGCGTTGACCGACGGAAAGGTGGAAGAATAATTTAGTATCAGACTAAATTAGTACCTACTCAATAGGTAAATAATGTAAAAGGCTGAAATAGACAAATAAAAACATAACATGCTTGTCTATTAATAGCCGCACAAAATGAAGGGTTCTTCCTGTTATTATATTGACATGTATTATATGTATATATTAAGCAAACAACTTCAAGAAACTATTGCAGCAACCATGGTCACGTGTGAACAATCCACTCGAAAAAGTAAAAAAAAATAAAAAAAAAAGGTTGCTATAAAGCTTCTGAAACGCCGGGCAAGTAAAATAATTAAATTAAGAGCGATAAAATCCGTTAAAGTTCTTTTATTGTAATAATTTGTATTTGCCATTAAATGGAGCTCTTTGCCATTCCGTCGCGGGTCGGTCAGCAGTCAGCACTGACGTCAAAACTGAAAATATTTGATGACGTAACGCTTGCTCGTGGGGGAAACCCGGGCTCATATCTGGAACATATTAGGTTCGGCTCGTTCCCGGAATGTTATAAAATTCCTTTTTTATCTCTGGCAAACGGCCAGACTAACAATGGCTATTAAATGATAAAGCATAAAAATAAGTATAATAATAAAACGACTTTAGTATTATTTATTTAAAAATAGAAACTGACGAAAACAATTCGAGTTCTAATAATAATTCGTCTTAATTATTTATTTATCCAAATTTAAAAACTAACATAACAATATGAGCTATAATAATAAATCATCATCATTACAGATAGACTTCCCTTCACCTCAAAGAAATCTTACAGTAATTTATTTAATAATGCGGATGTGCGCAGCGTCGGTTTAGTCCGGGGCTAGGAGGCCTTTTCATAGGTACATAAATGGTATTTAAGCCCTTAAGTCTTACTGGGCCCGTCTCTGCAACCCCGCTATAACCCCCACTGGATGCGGCCCTGGATGTGCGCAGTCATCAAAAGGCTCCTAACTGCTTGACTTATTGTCTATGACGTAATAAAATCGTAGGAAAGTCAAAACTGTACATTGAATATTTTTTAAAAGAATACTTGGGGCGTGATCTATAAAATCGGTATCGAGGCAAAAAATAGAGTTTTTAGAATTTTTGTCTGTTTGTCTGTATGTGTCCGCTCTGAACTCAAAAAGTTCTGCATGGATTTACTTCAAATTTTGTATGAATATTACTAACAGGTCGGGTCAACATATAGGCTCCATATTATCTCGATATTTCCACGGGATCGAGACTTATGCGTGTGAAACCGTGGGGTGCAGCTAGTAACAAATATAAGTTGTCAATCTTATCTGTAAAAAATAAAAAAACAAACTCAACAAATTATGTCATGTACATCGTTAACTCGGTTTCGTTGCCAATTAATTTGAGTCCCAGTCACCAAATGAAACAGCTAGCTACTAACTAGTAAAGCTAGTATTTAATATATTGTTTTTATAGTATAACAGGGCAAACGAGCAATTTTAGCCAATTTCACGACTACCGACGCCCATAGATATCCGCATACTTGACGCGGGTATCGTGTATGCCAGAAGTATCTCCCCGGTCGTGCCGACCCAATTCGGCTGAATGCAACATGCAATGTGGCACTACCTCTTACTGAATTTCTTTTCTGCTTGCTGATGAATAATTTTGTAGTGATTGAAGCTTAGTGATTGCATGTATGACTTCACCTTGGGCACAACACATATATTTTAAACTTATATGCGCGTTCGACTTTGTCAATGTCGATTCGCCTCCGGTTAAGAACCTTCACACCTGATAAGATTAAATAAGTATTTGCAGATTGTGAAATGGCTCAACCACTAAACCTGAACTGAATCATGAATTGTGAAATTGAATCATGCTGGCATCTCACCTAGATTGTCATTACAGGTGCTTATAAAAATAGGCACTAAAACGGTCTTGGACCATCACTCTTGTCCCACTGCTGCTACTCCAGTGTCGACAGGATCGACAGCGCAACGTCAACTACCATTTGATATGATCTCAAGGAGCCCGAGGGAGAAGCTGAAACTGTCTTGGGACCCGCAACGAATTCAATCAGTCGAAAATAAGGGGAATAGAAAATAATTCCAATTGCCCTCCTTAGTAAAAGTGGGAGAAGGACAACACAGCAAGAGAAAACAAAAAAATTACTGAACAAATAGCTTTTCATTTGTTGTCAATATAGAAGATGACATTAACATACTATTTTAATTTCTATAACTTTTTTCGTCGTCATTTCAAAAATCTAGAAATCAAATCATCACAAAACATGAGCTTAGTAACCACACCGATCTAAACATGCACCAATCTAAATATTGTTGCAAAGACACTACTTGTAATATACTACGTTCCCTAATACACAGCTTACCCGATAACTAAGACATGTGGATGTCCCAGAAATCTCGTGGGCACGGACCCAACACGTATATAGATCGAGAGATTATAGTAATTATATAATGAGAATAGTAATGCTACTAATTTTATTAATGCTAAAGTTTGTATGTGTCTTAATTACTCTTTCTCGAAATTATACAAAAACAGAACAATCTGAAATAAAAGTACTATTTATCCCGAAAAAATTATTGTTTCTTTATAATTTTACGAGATTGAAACAATATGTGAATTACGTATAAGTAAAACAAATATGTTCGTTTTCCTGTTTTCTTTTAATTATATTTTTGCTGTCGTTTCTCTGTTGGGGGGTCCCAAGGCAGTTCCTAGTATTTTCCGTGGACTTTGTACTAATTTCATGAACAATTTGTGCTAACTGCTACGGTCCCTGGAGTACAGCAGGAGCAGTTATATGCCGTCCCAGCTGCATACTGAGCAAGAATTGCTCACTGGAGGCTCTAAAGTAGCCTGGCAGGAGAAATTGCATGCAGTCTCAGCTGTATGTTGAATAAGAATTGCTCACTAGAGTCGCTAAAGTAGCCTGGCAGGAGAAATTGCATGCAGTCCCAGGTGTATGTTGAGTAAGAATTGCTCACTAGAGTCGCTAAAATAGCCTGGCAGGAGCAGTTGCATGCACCCCCAACTGCTTATTGCGTAAGGATTACAAAGCCGCAAAGTTCTTAAAATATATTAACCGTAATGATGATTCAGTTGTGAAATGAATGTAGTTTCATTAGAATTACACTGTTTATATCTTTAGAGGTGAAGTTTATAGCTGATGCAGAGCCAAAAACTCCAATAACACTTCATGATTCAGATGCACTTCCTTTTTTAACACAAAACTTTCAACGATGCCATAACGCGGACTACTAAATGCACTCCTGCACTCTGGCATTTTATCGACATCCAGATAAATAAATATACCCCTTTGTACGCTCGAATTATCTGCGCATTACGTTTCACAAAAAAAATTGCCTGCAATAAATTCTCGTGTGTTTGCCGATAATGGATTTATTGGATGATGGCTTTAAAACGCTTCCAACCATTATTCATATTCATATTTTGTTAGGTATAAGGTTTTTAGAAAATAAATTAGGGAATGTGTCTTCCCTAAATAAGACGAATATATAATATATAAAATTCTCGTGTCACAGTTTTCGTTGCCATACTCCTCCGAAACGGCTTGACCGATTCTCATGAAATTTTGTGAGCAAATTGAATAGGTCTGAGAATCGGCCAACATCTATTTTTCATCCCGATATTCCCACGGGATCGAAAGCTACGCGGGTGAAACCGCGGGGCGCAGCTAGTAATGTTATAAATATCTTTACTACTCTGTAAGGCATAAGTTATATGCAGCGCGCGAACCAAGTGGGGGCTAAAGGAGGCAGCAGCTCGGGGCTCCGTAAGACTTAAGGGACTTAAGATCATTTTTACCCTAAGGCTATAAAAGGGCCCCTTCTCAACTCCAAGGTCTTCAAACCCCGGGCCTCTAACCTTAATCCGGCGGCCAGC
>LUGF01057342.1:0-13132 GCA_001625245.1 Calycopis cecrops | reverse complement strand
AATGAATATGCAGACGATGAATTTTGGTAAGAGGTAGTGCCACACTGCATGCTTGAATGCAGTCCAATTGGGCCGGCACGACCGGGGAGGTACCTCTCGCTTACACGAGACTGGCGTAAAGTGACAGCTGTGCTGTCGCGTTTCGTGCGGTGTGTAAGTAGCCGGTGGCCCATGGAGGTGGGAGGAGAAAGGAGGGCAGCGCATCTGTATAGCCTCTATGCGGATGTTTGTGGGCGTCGGTAGTCATGAAAATGGCTCCGGCTGCTCGTTTGCCCTCCTATATCAAAAAAAAAAAAGACTCATTCCCAACAATGGGCCACCAGCTACTCGCAAACCGCACGAAACGCGATCGCATAGTCATCATTTTAATGGCAATATCATGTGCGTCACAGACAGTATCATTCCTGACCAGTGATCGTGCCGATTGATTGAAGAAGAAGTAAGAGATACTTACTTTTTTTTAAATTTATTTTTGTAGGATTAACAAAAAAAATGTAATTAAGTTTTATAAGATAGTGAATAATAACTTAGAACTAAATCCATATCAAAATAAACTGTCCGGATTTGATGAATATGCAGACATGATATACCACTGAACGATGTGCTGCAGTCGGACTGGGCCGGCACGATCGGGGAAGTGCCAGTTTCTCTATTGAACCGTGCGGTTTGTAATTTTTCGTGGATCAACAGAAAGGTTGAGTCATGGAGAGTAGGTAACTCATACTTAACTAATATTAAAATTAAATGTAACCAAAATTTTCCCTTTTAATGACATTTCAATGTTAATGCGTTTTTAAATTACCGTAATTACGATTAAAATATTTTGAATTTTTTGATAAATAATAAGGATAAGATTATCCTATTATCTTAATCCTAATATAAAAGCTTAACAATCTTACTTTCATTGCATCGATTTTACAACGATTTTTATCACATTTAGTAAAAAATATCCAGTTAAATACATATACTAAACATTAAATCATAGAAATTTTAGTCTCATGAAGGTTTTGATATATTCCGTATCTGGTTAAACTTAAAGTAAGCCCCCCAAAGTGGGGTTTTACATAATCCATAGTGACACTAAAGATCATTCTTAAACCACATCAGAAATATAAGTTATTTAAATTTATGTTCTTATTATAGCGGCTTTGAATTTATTACATCGCAGTAAATAGAAAGTTTATACTTATAAGGAACGAAGTAGTTCTAAAGTGCATTTTATTTATGCCATCGGACATTTGAAATAGTATTCCTGTCGTCATAATTCATAGTCCTAGACTGGTGCACCCATGATTAACTTCTTCCGTGTACACAGGGTCAATAATCAAGGGTCACGTTCCATGTTATAGGAAACTGGGAATATCTTAAATACCGTTACATAAAACTTTCCCCGTCCCACTTGCAAATAAACGAAACTGTGGACATTTAAAGTGCATTACAAATAAGGCCGGTGCACAATATGATTTGGAATTGGAAAGCTAAATACAATATGGAAGTAATTGACGTTAGTAAAAATTGTAATTTAGAACAATATGATTGAGCTTTGCTGTCCTGTAGATATTTTTTTACTGTTAACTGTAGTGGCAAAATATGAATATATTTTTTTACATTAAAAAAGAAGAGAAATCATAATATAAAATCGTTTTATTTTTCTTTAGTTGGGAGGTTATAATATGTAGAGTTACCTCTATATATCTTTTTCGACAAAACATGTTGTCCTTCGGGCAAATTCCTGTGGCCAATTTTAGGAGTACACCACCAAACGTGCGTGAGAAATAGAGCATAAGAGAAATAGACAGCTATATACCGAGGTGCGCTGACCTAAATAGGTTACAAACAAATACGTTATAGATACTTGTTGTTAAAAATAAATGTTTCATAGTGTTTTCATTCAGAAGCGCTTAGTTTAGGTTTTATCTAATTACGCGATAAGGATTTTTAATCAAGATCTTTTGTTATTGTCTGATAAAAATATTGTCATTGCGATAAATAAAAATAATTATCAATGTCACAACTATTTTTGCATTCGATTTCCAATTTAATTTTAGACAAACAATAAACAACATGAAAGCATTTTCATGCTTAGTACAAGATTAAAAAAATGGTTAATACCATTGAGATAAGTAAACCTAAAAATTGCCCTAAATTGTGATTAAACTATTCAGAGTCGAAAGACTAAATTCCCATTCCGATTGGTTTCGTATTTCTCATTTTTACCTCGAACAACTTTCATTAAATAATAAGCAGGGGTGTGAACTGTAAAAAAAAAGCAATAAAGCGAAGTAGGTGCATCCCTAACGGAGAGTGGTCGACCGGGTAATGTGAGCAAATTAAAATACACGGTTTATGAAATATACGATTATTATAACGAATATTTATAATTCATAATTCTAAAATCGTGGGTATTAATGTTTGTATAATTAATTATAATGATAAATTAAAAAAAACAAACTCTCTACTTGGACCGTATCTATGTATAGTCGAAACTAGTAGACCCACCGAGGCAACAGCGAATCTTGTCATTATGCAATAAAGGCATTTGATTAATCAATAGAGCGAAATGGGTCCTGTCAGTATCGTGCTAACGATCCACTTCCGCCTGCTTTGGCTCTATTTACTGTATAGTATTGGCACGGCCATCCGAACTGAGCTTTGTAGGTTCAGTTAGTTCAACCGGCTCCAGCTACAAACTCATATACCACTGGTAATGTTCAGTCGGTAAATATTCATAATTACTTGGAATAGAATTTTTTGAAATGAAATGAAATGAAAATAGAAATATTTAATTAATAATTACTTTCAATACTTTCTTTTATTTACCGTTCTTAAGAAAGTTACTAATGCTATTATATAGAAGATAACATAAAGAAAAGCTTTTAGAATCGTAAAAAAAATATTAGGTAACATACAATTAGTCGTTGGTAGATCTGAATAGGTTAGTGTCATTATCTAAAATATCTCATAATTATTTTTATTATTGTTTTGAAATTCGTCCACTATTCTCTATTTTACTTATTCCAATCTATATATCTAACAGAGATTGCTAGACTGCAAGCACTTGAAATATTAAGATCCATTAAATATGTTTCATCATAATAAAAATGTATCGCCATAAATCCGAAATTAAGTACATAACAAACACATCACATGTAAAATTTAAATAATATTATTAAAACTGTACCACCAGTACTTTTAAATTTTAATAATATGATACAATCTTATATTTTATTAAGAAGCTATTTTATTTTAAAAACAAAAAATATAAATCAACATCCGGGATTATTAATTAATAGAAATATATTTTTATACTTGTAGCTTGTTAAAATTAAAAACAAACCAAAATATTGCCTTACGTAGATTGATATCAAATAGACGCTAAATAAACGGTAGCGATGTTTACAAAATCTGTCACGTTTGTTTTGTATCAAACAGCCAATGTAGACCCAGTCCCAGGGTACTAATGTGTTAAATAGCTATTCGATACTTAACTTTTAACTACCACACAAATTATTCAAAATCCTCTAACCGGAACCTGTGAAACCGAACTCGTAATTTATTTGACACATAAGTTCCTATAAGTTAACTAATCGGTACTAACCCTTGAACGTAGTAGCCCGTAATTGCGACTTGCGATCAACAATTTAGTAAATACTAACTAATCACATCTGTTTATCTTATGCTTTATTTTTTATTCGTTAAAAAATAATCCACAATCGTCAACAGCTGCACCTTAATTTACTTATTAGTAAATATAAGCATTAGTATCTCATTAGAGGAACAAATATTATGTTCGTAGAAAGTGTTTGTTAAAACGTAAATACAAAATAAACTTGCACCTGGACCTCGATGTTTTCAATTCCACTCAAAGTCAAATAAAATCCAATTCAAATAGAGCGTAACTTCACTACACTAATGTTGATTTATTGTCGTAACTTGCGATATGCGCCTGCGCCTATTGATAACACGAGCGCTCTCTATAGCAGGCAATCAGAGACTGAGGCCTGAGCGTTTCGAACCGGACCAGTTATTATGCGCCCACTGCCATCAATAACTTTAGTAACACGTGGGCCCCGGTATTCCGAGCAGTATCACACACGCTTATCGGTGCATCGCCGGTAAAAGCTAGTGATTCATCACAGTGAGGTTTTGCGGATGACATCATGATTGCGCCTAGTGTAAACAGTGCATGCAAACAAATATCTGGAATGTCGGGAATTTCTCCTGCCATGACAGCTTGAGATAATAAAGTCTTCGCTCAGAGCACATAAATTTTTCCGCGAATTTTGAATGATTACATAACCTTAAAAGGTGTTAACTGACCAACGCGAAATACTTACGCACTACTCGTAGGGGGTAATGCAGGTGCGTCTATGTGCGTTGCTTTCTTAGAATTTACTGACTACACGACTGTGTGGTATAGAGAGTAAGCATGTTTTCACAGCTCATGAGGCGTCGAGTTTGTATCCCGGGACAAAACAAATAAGAGTTGTTAGGATTTTTCGATATTTAGTAACACACCGAAGTGATTTGACGAGCTTTTAAACTGGCAGGACCGATGACGACGAATTAATTTATCTCCTGTCGATTTTTGCAGTATACGAAAATAGGGGAATAGAGTTGCCCATGCGTCGTCCCACACACTTGTGCACTATAATATGTTCTGCGCAGTTGGCTCTCTCTTTAGAGATGACCGCTAAAGTTAAAGGTCTGATAGGGGGACATTATTATTATCTATTATAGGAACTAGAAGACTAGACTTTTTACTCTACTATAAAAAATGTGATAGTGTCAAAAATCATTCCGCAACTTGGTTGCAGAGAAATATGTAGAGATGTATTAAGAACGATCTATTTCTTAGTGCACTCAAAAATATCCACTGGTAAAAAATATCATACAATAACATACAATAATTGTAATTAGTTAGCAAACCTCTGATATCTTCAATAACCTACACTATTATAGAGCTACAATTTCTTCTGAAATCTATATTTGACATGTACAATATTGATAGGATTAATGAGTCAATGTAGGAAAAAGCTTTCTGGGCTGCATCTATGAGAAATTATATTGTCGCTATATTGCGAATCAGTCAGGACAGATGACTAAATGATGCTCACACGAAAGGTGTATGTGCGTCTGCATAACCTCTGGATATGGTACACACTGATGTTCACAGATGCGAATGGTCAATAAAAGCATCAAATGGACAAAGCCCCTCGTCACACCCTATAGCACAAAAACTTTAATTTTTTCTACCCATTTTCCTCAATAAATTATATTCATTTTCGCGTCTGACTGTACACGATATTCTACGGCTGGAAGAGATTAGTGCCTACATTTATCAATATTTGTCTACGAATGACGTACGCAACCGAGTGATCACTGGAAAAGCGCGCCGCTGTTGATATTGTTGCGGTGACTGCGCCTCGCAGATCGCGGCGAGTTGCGTAAGGTTTCACAAAATTACGACGGAGAATGAAGCGCTTTAACGAGCCTATAAAACGATATGTGCTATTGTATTTTCATAGGGCGAAGCTGCGGTTCATTTGATGGTAAGTCCACTCAAGAACTGCCAATACGTAATATGTTGTTAAAGGTAGTGAAATACGAAATTCCAGCAGATGTCGAACCGTATAGTACCACCCGCTACAGATATTGTCGCAAAGTGATAGTTATGCCGTCGTGTTTTGTATAATTTATGATTTTAAGCGTGACCCTTTGGAAAAGAAGTGAAACGAAATACACATCTGCGTAATAATCACGAAAGTCGACAGTCATGAAAAGCCCCTGACTCCTCATTTTCCTTTCATATCATGAAAATTAATACACGAAGTTTGCATGTTTTCAAATGCGCGTGATGGATACATATATAGACTATAAGGCCAGCAAAGGCAAACGATGGGTGCACGTGCATTTTTACTAATTTTTCACAGCTGAATGTAATGCGACATGCGCTAAGTAGACCAAAAAAATAGGGATATTTTGTTACACAATCCAGATTCTCGATAATCCAACAGAAGGGAATTAGCAACATATCAGTATCACACCACTGGTATTATTTATGATTCCAAAGCTACTAGGAAAGCAGCTATCATTGGCTAAAAGCCTTTTACGTCCGTTATATAATCTTATTTTTACAACGGAAGCCCCATTCCCATGCTGCTCCAGTTTTTAAATTTATTACCTACATTTGTCATTGGTACCTACTGGCCCATACAATCTCTTCATAACGACATTGATTTCTTAGGAAACATTTAAGTTTTTTTAGCACAATGCCTTGTTTATATTTTCAAGGCCGTCATAGTTTATAATTTAGTTCCTTGTTTTGTGAATTAGACAAAAACTTATTCTCTTCGTGAAACTTTGTAAAGTCAATTCTGGCCTAACATTGTACGAGTACAGTTACGTATAAATGTAACATACAATCTCTTTTTCCCTCTCTCCATTAGACCACAATTTGATGCCTGCATTTTGTAAGTCTGAAATACAGTAATTAAAACTTCACACCTTCTACAAAATTGTTTGGAATTTATAGTTTAATTATACACGAGTGAAATATAAAGGTACACGTAATTTGGCGATAGGTCACACTGAAGTTTATCAACTGTTGGTTTCCCATTTAAGTTTGAGGCTTGAAGTATTCAAGTGGTTGAAGAAAATGGGTCCTCCCTTAGGTCTCGTAAAGTAAGTACACGAGTCGGGCATTTTATATTACTCGTTAACCCAAATTGAAATGAAACTTGAAGTAGAACAAAACAATGTATTCTTCTTTTAAAGAACTTCTATTTTGGATGATTAAAGATATTCAAACTTTTCAAACAGGAAACTTAAAAATTATGTAATTTTGCAATGTGTGAACAAAATAGACATATAAATCTTTATTACATATAAGAATCTATATAAGTGTATATAATATAATATAGTGTATAATGTAAACAATCCAGGCAAAACATTTCCTAGATTCCAGCTTATTGTTATAACGGCTAACATCTCACTCTGTTAATTGCGTCCAATTAATTTAGCTGCAGGTTGCACGCAGCCTCTTGCGCATCATCTTATCAATGTGGGTCGAGCTGTTGCAATATTTTCTTTATAAAGAATGCTGATAACATTCACATCCTAGGTCAGGTTGGTTAAAAACGTAGCAATTTTATAATTGTACTAGCTGCGCCCCGCGGTTTCACCCGCGTAACTTTCGATGCCGTGGGAATATCGGGATTAAAAATAGATGTTGGCCGATTCTCAGACCTACTCAATATGCTCACAAAATTTCATGAGAATCGGTCATGCCGTTTCGGAGGAGTATGGCAACGAAAACTGTGACACGAGAATTTTATATATTAGATCTATGTGAGATAAGATTAGTTATTAGATTTATAAGATTATATGAATTTTCAATCTTAATATACTAACTGGTAGCTCATTGAGGGAATGGGGTGAAGAAGAGTATGGTAGTTCAATAAATATTTGATTACTAGCTGTGCCCCGCGGTTTAACCTGCGTTTAATTTCTAAGAAATTTATATAAACTTCAACACACTATTTCCCCCTTAATGGTTGAATTTCTAATAATCCTACGTCATAACATCTACCTGCATGCCAAAGGAGACGTTTCATTTTTGTATGGACATTTGGCCTCCATGATGTACAGTTGTGAGCAAGTTTCTAAAAATATACATAACAGCAATCAACTTACAATTTTGTTTAAAATTACCTCATTTTTGGGTTCACGAAGTGTTTAAAACCCATACATTGGAGTACTAACGTCAACTTGACAGTTCGTCGTCTAACATTTGATCGTAAATAATGAGATTGTTTTTATTTTTGAACCAAATGACCAAATCAAATACAAATGTGTTTGTATTTTTAATGTGATAGTCAATTTTTTGCCGATCTACAGCTTTATGTACATCATGCGGGCCAGAAATGAAACGTCTCCTTTCAGTCCGATCCGTCCAGTGGTTTGGGCTGTGCGTTGATAGATTACATGTCAGTCACATTTGTGTTTTTTTTTATATAAAGCTGATTATGCATTTCAATCTATCTATGAATTTAATTAGATAAAAATTAAGTGAATTGTTATCAACAAAAAATAATTGTCAACAAATGTATACAAATTAAGATTTAAATATCATTTAAAAACTGTAATATATTAAAAAAATGGAAAAAGGCAAATTTCGTTCCATAAATATTAATAAAGTAAGGATGTCAAGTAATATAATGAATGGTCCCTAAGTTATGTTCTTCCAAGATTCACATCGACGCAGTAAAATATAATGACCTGGGCACTCCTGCGGATGTTACAGAGACTCATTTACTAAATGTTAAAGTCAACTTAAAACTTCCATAAACGTTTGTAAACATGATGATATTTGATAGGTTACTAAATATTTCCAGCGCCAATCCGCCCTTCAGCGCCGACCTTAATACCAATGTAATATTATCCAACATGACACAATAGTTTACAAATATTATGTTCAAGTAAAAATGACATAATTTCTTGGATTATATTATGTAAATCACTATCACAAATATTTTTTATAAAATTTCCACTGTCCATATAAGAAAAGTTAACATCTTTTTAACAATATTTACTCAAGATGCAAAGCAGCTACATTAGGACAGTACGACTAAGGAAGTGCTCTCACACAATACCGGTGTGAAGTGACGGCTATGTTGTTCGATTTCTTTGTTCAAGGCCAAAAAAGTAGACAGAGCCTTTGATGACAGCCGACGCCCTTAAACTGCCCCGTGATTTTCACGCAGACACATCCCTACACTTTTCCCTCTAACGGATCAGGTAAACTCACGTACCACACAACACGCGACACCCTAGCTGTCACTTTGCGGTGGTTTATACGAGTAGGTACTTCCCTGGTCGTGTCGTCCCAATGCAGCTGCAATCATTGCAAAATACCTCTAAATTCTAAGTAGTAAAATTAGTAAAACTAACAGTTTTTTGTAGTATACAGTACAGGGGTTCCCAATGTTTTTCAGCTCGCGGCGCAGTTTCAAGTTTGGTATTTTGTCACGCGCCTTACCCAAGCTAGCTATTTGAATAAGATATATAACCACCACCAAAGTGAAAAACATTTTACGAGGCTATTTTCTTTACCTATAAATGAGCGCCCAAAAAGATACTCGCGAATATATGTGGATTGACTCACGGCGCCCCTCCGTACTTTCTGTGGCGCACCATGACCCCGCGCTGCGGCGCATACTTTGGCAACCTCTGCTATAGAAAACGAGCACTCGGAAACTTTTAATGGCTAGACATCCTCACAATTTGTACGCAGATGGATGGCTCTTCTTTCCTACTCTCCTGTGGACAAGCACACAAAGCGTACTGGTAGTACCTACGTACCTACCTAGTACTCAAAGTTTCAAAGAGCTTGTTTTAATCTGGGTGACCCAACGTCCTTATCGTTAAACTGTTGTCGGACTAATTCAATATATTTACCTACTACGTAGGTAGTACATTGAACTCAATGTTGTCGGAACATCTGCGTGCCCTTTGGAGACATCTCACATGTTTGTACGAGTATGTTTGATGTGTAACAAAACTGTATTGGCTATATTTTAATATCTAATATAAATGTGAAAGTTTGTATGTTTGTTTGTTTGTTTGTTTGTTACTTCTTCACGCAAAAATTTCTGAACCGATTTTCCTGAAATTTGGTACACACACAGAGAGTAACATGGATTAACACATACGATAGTTTTTGTTCCGAAAAATGTTCCTATTGGATGCCATGGGATGATTTTCTATTTTATTCGGGATCGAAATTAACGCGGCTGAAACCGCGGGGCGCAGCTAGTAAACTTATAAATTAACTAGCTGCACTCCGCGGTTTTACCCGCGTAAGTTTCGCTCCCGTGGAAATATGGAGATGAAAAATAAATGTTGGCCGATTCTCAGCCCCACGCAATAGGCACACGAAATTTCATGAGAATTGGTCTAGTCGTTTCGGAGGTATAAGGGAACTAACATTGTGATACGAGATTTTTATATACATAGAGATTTATAAATAAATTCATCACAAAATGACTGCGGACAAGATCACTAAGTTATGTAGGTAAATAGATTGAATTAGTTATCGCATGCCTCGGAATATTTTTTTTACTTCAATTATTTTGCATTATCATCCGCAGATAAGATCACATAATTTATTATTGTATCCAAATAACTTGTGAAAATATTCAAATACAATACAATACAACATAATATATAATAACGGAACAAAAACATTTTCTACATATTTGAGGGACAACTCGCTTCTAGCGTGTTGTTTTATGATGTATGTGTAAATAAATTGATGCAATACCGATCTTCGGTATCTCTTGCTAATACGATGCTGCCTCAAAAGTAATAGCTTCGCTATCGCGATTTGTGCAGCTGTGAGTAACTTTGAGAAGAACGAAACATTTTCCACCTATTATGGACAGCTCTCTTCTAGCACGTTCTGGTGACGCGTGTAATACATTAGTGCAATACCGACCTGGACTCTCGTTCACATGATGCTGCCTCAAGAATAGCTATGCTATCGCGATTCGTGCAGTTGTAACTAAGGAGAGCAACGCTGCGTAATCATTAACCGTGTGGATTCTAATGGGCGTCGATAGTAGCTAAATGGCTCAATTTTATTTATGGTCTGAGGGCAGACGAGCAGTCGGAGCCATTTTCATGACTACCGACGCCCATAAACATCCGTGTAGAGGCTATACAGATGCGCTGCCCTCATTTCTCCTTCCACCACCATGGGTGGTGTAACATGACTACGTACACACCACACGAAACGCGACAGCACAGCTGTCATTTTACGTTGGTCGGTGTTCAATGACGTGACACATAGTAGGTAGGTAAGTGTAGTATTATGTATTCAGGGATTCATAATATAAGAAAGAAAGAAATAAAGAAAGAAAGAAAGAAAGAAAGAAAGAAAGAAAAAGAAAACATTTATTTATTAAGACGTATAAAAAAACAACAGACATACATACTAATAATAACTTTAATATTTTGAGATGCTGTCTATATTTTTCTAAGCGTCTACTTTTTTGTAGTACAGAGGGCCGAACAAGGAGTTGGAGCCGTGACTACAGACGTCATGCACACCGAGAAGAACTTCACGTTCTACTTATAACTTTCAATCAAACATGCATTAACAGCAGAGCGACCAAAGTATAGTCTATTCAAAGATATTTAAGACAGAACTCTCCAGTCTCTACCAAAATGACATATAATAATGATGATGCATTCGCAGAATCAATCCATGTTAACTGCTAAGTCAGCCTAACCTTGTACCACTAATACTACATGGAACTCTTAGCCTCTTTAACACAAACGTTTTTGCAGGTATTGCAACGTACTTTGCACCTGCTTATAATGAAATAGCATGCGCATAAAACTATTGTCGCCGGTGTATGGCATTCTCGAGTATTGTGTTACAAGCACATCGAATTTTATACAAACATAAACATTTGTTACGGACGTGTTATTAAATGTGAAGTATATGATTATGCTAAATCAGCTAAAGGACTTTGAACTGTTGGAAAATATGTTTGGCGAAACACGTTGATTTTTGCAAACACTTCGTTGTGGTACGCATAGATTTAGAATTGTTCTCACTACGTGAATGATGTACAAAGCGTGGGAACGAGACATTCAAATTAACTTCCAATCATCGGAAAAGAAAAGAGACAGTATATGAAGTACATATGAGACAATTATTTTACGCTAGTAAGAGGCCATAGCGGCCCGATTACATACCTACTGATGACAAAGCCTTTTTTCGTTTTTGTAGTAATTTTGACATTTGTCAAATATTTCTTTTTTCTCACCTCTGTTCTGACATTGTGTATCTTGTACATTCTAAATCTATGGTGGTGGGTAACCTCTCCTTGTTTATGTGGATCCTAGGATGGAAGTAGGACGCTTCTGACACACTGGTGTTGACAAATTATGATGGTCCCAATACAGTTATAGCTTTTCCCACGGGCTCCCTGAGGGCATTATATCCAAGGGTTGTGATGGTGGACGCTGTGACCCTGGCGACACAGGAGTAACAGCGGTGGGAAAGAGCGATATGCCAAGCCCGTTAAAAAAGACGATGCTTACCTCATAACAAATTATGGCCTAGTTAGTCCCGGTACGATGATGGACTCATGGTCGTAAGTTTTTTTGCAAGTCACACTGATCTCTGTCTACAATCTATGGCTAACCATAATCCACAGTACCAACCAGTACCAAAGGTAAATTCTGATATTGTGTAAGACTAGCACTAAAAGCAGAAAACTACATAACTACTGAATACCTGAAGATATCATTATCTGCGTTTGTATGATCTTTCATTTATTTGTGACGGGATAATTTGGTCTGCCAATCTCTGACAAACCACTGATTCTTTACAAATAGGAGGATTTACTTTGTACCACTAAACAACCCCAAAAGCTCACATGATACCGCATTGAACCGTGACAGTTATTCTGTCGCGTTCCTGCGGTTTGTAAGTAACCGGTGGCCCATTGGAAAGGAAGAGGAAAGGAAGACAATGCATCTACGTAACAATCATGTGGATGTTCACGAGCGTCAGTAGCCATTAAATATTATTCGACAACTCATCATCATCATCATCATCATCATCATCTCAGCCACAGGACGTCCACTGATGAACATAGGCCTCCCCCATAGATTTCCAAATCGACCGATCAGACGCAACCTGCATCCATCGGCTCCCCGCAGCCTTCCTCAGGTCGTCTGACCATCTAGTGGGGGGACGCCCTATGCTGCGTTTTCCGTGACGTGGTCTCCACTCCAGAACCTTTCTGTCCCAACGGCCATCGGTTCTCGTTTGCCCCTAATTCTATAAAAAAGTCCGGAACAGTGGAATTAGAGAGTTTTCTTGCCAGTATGTTTTATTTTCCTGTGTTCTCGAATTTCAACACCAACCGTGTTGAAATTCTGAGTTCTTATCAACTTGTCAGTAGCATATACTCCAAGGGCTCAACTCTCAACGGTTTGTTGGTGTCGGTGGTTGGTATCCTTTAGTCTCATATAACAGTATTCATAAACAACTATGTTGTAGATGTCAGCTAGTTTTATTCAATATAAACTTGCATATTATGAAATTCACAGA
>LUGF01057332.1:340246-350598 GCA_001625245.1 Calycopis cecrops | reverse complement strand
TTATCGAACAAACGCTAAATTTGATCGAACAATAACGCACAAACGACGAACAAACGAATAAGCAAAAAAAAAAAGTAAAAAAATTGATTTGTAGGCGCTAACTTATGAGTACTATAGTATTCTCTGTCTAGTGTCTACCAAAGAGCATCTGTTTAGGATGACCGTCAATGATTATGCTCTTTGGTGACCGTTTAAATTGAATTGTTAATTCTTGAAACGTATGTTTTTCTTTCGTATTGGTAATAATTTATTATTGCAATTATTCAATAGGCGTTACAAGACAATCTTAATCTTGAATACATAAATATGGAAGACATAAATGAGGAAGACGATATTAGTGACGATGAAGTATTTTTTGGTAAAATGACATTGAAGGAAGTTAAAAAAAGGATTTTCATGAATAATCCACTTAGACCAAGACGAACTATTAAGTAAGTACAAAAAACTTTTTATTTATTGATTGCCAGACATGTGCGTTATCTGTTGTTTTAAACAACGGTAGTCTAACCGATATTTAGTTTCAATACCGGTATTGGCAACGGTTGCTGAATATCGGTATCAAATCATGATTTCAACCAACTATTTTCATAAAAACCAATTCTACGTATTATCATGAATAACGCAAACTTCGCAATGTAATCACAATCTTATGACTAAATCAAAGAACCCAATAAGAATCGGAACTTTGCCGCCGTCACTGGCCAGCTGTCTATTAAACTTTCATCTTTAATGTGTTGGGAAATAGAATTTTATATATTTTGTGGTTTTAATATATGGTTAGTTACTGGCTGATGATATTAGTATGATTCAGATACTGGCTGTATGAATTTCAAATTCAGATAATATTTTGAAATTCAAATACAGAGAAGGCTAGTGAAAAATTTTGACGGATTGAATATGTAGGTTTCGAAATATAGTAGTCAAATATTTATATAGATAAATTATGTAACGGGGAAGACTTTAAAGTGGAAATTTATAATGTACAATGTTTAAAAGAATAAATATATATATATAGTATTACTTCTGCAAGACTTTTATATATTCAATGAAGATATATATTTGGAAGAGAAATAGGTAATTCCAATATAATGCTTATTCATCATCATCTATAAAGCCTTAATCTAATATAAATGACATTGTCTTTCGTTTATAATTTGTATTTGTAAATAACGGATATGATAAGCGACTCATATATATAATATTGTAAAAAGAACTAATAGGAAAATTGTAGAAGGAATTATTTACTCTGAACAAAAGGAACAAAATTTAAGTAGCCGATGAATTAAAATACCTTATATAGGCCCGTTATCGTACCAATTTTCAAGAATTTTACAAAATGCTGACAGAAAAATTGCCTTTTATTCAAAGGGTACTCTGAAAACATTATATACAACAATAACTACAAAGTACCAATAGAGGATGGAAGCGGTATATGTATATCGTTTAACTTGTGATATGTGTGGAGAGTAGGGTTGCCAACCGTACTATAATATTATAGTATTATACAATATTTGGGGCCTCCATACTATATGCTGTTGAAGAAATATATAGCTACGCTAAAAATACTATATTTCAGTACTAGCTCAATGTTTATGTTTTCAACACCAATATTAGTAAAATAAAAAAACATCTCGACAGACGTAATATGCGTGTGCTGATCATGATGCTGTCACTTCGTCTATTGTATTGTCTGCCTAGAAATCCATCCATCAACACCATTTTTGAAGTCCGAAAGCCACGCGCGCGACTCCGCGGGCGGAAGCTAGTAATTAAATAAAGAATCGAATATAAATATTACATAAAAGAGAAATGTACATTAAATAATAATCAATAATAATAATTACTAATTAATTCAATAATAACTCATAATTATTAAAATTGACATGAGCAAATACAAGAATATAATACAGGGTTAGTTCTTGGTCACCGGCCATATTCAAAAATAAGGAAATAAACATGTTTTATTTCAAGGGTGTGTTTAATTTTATCGTCTTATTTGTAATATTTTGTTACATAAACATCGATTTGAAACGGTCCGCAAAGAGAGACGAACTTCTTAGCATTCCATGGATTCACCGTGCGGGTGCCGGGTCCATCGTGTGGCAGAGGAAGTAACCCCGAGTAGCCCCGGGACTTGTGATTCCGGGTGTAGGTTTAAGAGGCCTCTTTGTGATGATCATCAACACTCACCTTTACTACTCAGGCTTACTCCCCCTACCTAGCCATATTTCATAGGAGCCTGTTAATGCAGCTTTAGATACCCGTTCTAAAGTAGAACTTACTGCAGTTCTCGACAGGCCAAGGTCTTTTAGTAGGTTGTAGAGAGATTTTGCTGGTATACCTCTCGCTCCCACTTCTACCGCGTATAAATTAACCGTATAGTCATTTTTGGTTAGTAAATTTATTAAATTTGATTTTATTGCGTGGTCTTTAGGTATGTTTGTTTCCCACGGTACCGTTAATTCTATAAGGATGATATGTTTATTTTTTCGGCTAAAAAGGAATATATCTGGTCTAGATGACGAAACACCAACATCCTCTGGAATTTTATAGTGCTTTTCATACGTGTCCATCAAGATGATCCAATCAGGTGCAGGACCTAGGATTGAGAAGGGCTTATTACTCTTTGAATGTACAGATGAGCCTGCTTTTACAAAGCGAATTTCTCTTCTATTTATAGTCAATCCTTTTTGGGCTCTAGCTACCGAGAGACTAACAGCTTCACGTATGATTTGTAGTACTCTATCATGGCGACGTGAGTAATGACCCCTATCTAGAAGCACCTTACACCCCACCAATAAATGCCTGGCCGTACCTATTGCTTCACCACAAGTATAGCAAGATTTTTCAGAAGCTTTTCCCCATCTTACTAAGTTACTCTGATCTGGGAGGGTCATCTGGAAGGCATTTAGATAGAATTTCAGTAAGGCGGGTGACCTGTCATGTAATAAGGTACGCCACTTCAGAGATAATGGGATACAAAACTCGCCAATGGTTAACCACTCATTCTGCATTTCCAGGTTCATTGCGTGCACTTTGTAATTGTCATTTTCGTCTTGTTGTAGAAAAGATTTTATTATATCTCGATCTTCCCTTGTCTTTCTCGAACCCAACCCGACTCTGTTTGCCTGAGCACCTGCCATAAATTGTTTGTGGAATTGAAGTCTTGATTCTAACTACGCGCATTAGCACCCGAAGAGTGTGTTGACCTCAACAGCTGATTGTGTTTCGTATCCACTGCATGCGGCCGCGGCGGCTATGGTCAATTATGTTACCCACACGATATTTATTTTCGTACGGGACAAAAATACTTCTTATATTATTTTTCTTATACTATTTTTCTTATATTACTTTTCTTATATTATTTTTCTTATATTATTTTTTTTATATTATTTTTCTTATTTGTTTTATTTCATTTATCTAATGTATTATCGATTCTGAACCAAATCTGAAAATTTGGCCGGTGACCGAAACCTAACCCTGTATAGTACCTCCAGTAACCATAATACAGAGTCACATAAAAAACCAAGGCAGTGAAACAGCTGAAAGTGATTGTGGTCTGCGCGTTTCGAGTCCGCAGTCGGTCGGCATCTGCTAACCGACCCGGGCCACAGCTCAAAAACTCAAAAGTAACTGCATACCTTAAAAACATTTTGAAGAGACAAAGATCAATCACCAACATAACCGTCGCTTTAACGAAGGCAACAATAACTACAATGATCATCATCATTGTAATTATCGTTAATTAAAAAAAGAACTCTACGGTCGTGCCGGCCCAATTCAGCTGCTTGCAAGCATGTAATGCGGCAGTACCTTTTACTATGTCTGTACTCTATTTGAATCTATTGATATTTATTGAAAGGCAAAAAAATAAATGTATGTTGTATATTATATAATTCCTTATATTTTTTCTTTCTCTATCTCCTGTACTAAATCTGACCATCCGTCCCCTGTAGTCACAGCAATGTTAAAGGCTTAGCAGAAAATAAATGTTGATATATCAAAAAAAAACTTTTATAAATAAGTAAATATTTTATAACGTCATTCATTGAGCCAGGTGCCATGTTAACACTTAAGGCGCTGAATACACCTAAAATGGTTTTGTTTAACATTTTTTTAGCAACATCCGTTCGACATATCATGGTGAAAAAAATATATATTATTTTTGAAGATATTTCTGATCATTTGCCCGTCTTCAAACACAATTTTATTTACTATGTTCGATAAAAATAAATCCCGAAGATACCTCTTAACAATAAATTTAACAAAAAAATGTCTATCAGAATTATTAGTATTGTAATAATAATTCGCCGATATGCTCATCATAGTGTATTTAATTAAAAGCCCGTTTTATATTTTCAAATAACTTACTAGATTTTCAATAGTAAAATTATTTTTTATTTATGGCTGAAATCAAACGGAGCGTTGCAAGCGTAGAGTTTTGTTCTCTGTCACTCGTACTCATTCGAGCAGAGCCCGCTGGGGCCTGTTGCTGTACGGACGTATGTCGCTCTTGTTGCACTAACGTTATTTACGAACTTAATAGCTATTAATATTTTGCCTTCATTTTCCATTTAAATTCTATTATTTGTATACTAACTGGACTGGACTAACATATAGAAATATATAAATTCATTGGAATGACAGTGGCGCTATCTATCGAAAATTGGTCGTACCAGAACAGAAACCTTCGTGGGCGCATTCAGAACAATTCACTAAAGATCATCACATGCTCAAATTCATTATGCATTACGATTCTAGAAAGGACATAATATGGACAAACATTCATTTTTATAAATAGATAATACATTCGTGTCTGTGAAACAATGGAAATACACATACAAAATTTCAACCCAATCGGTCAAGGCGTTTAGTAGGTATGTCAAATACCGACAGCAGCGCCACCTACCCGATCCAATCGGATGCATTTTTTAAGCATCCAGGAAACCATCAAAATACCAATATATAATGTTTAACCCAATCGGTTCAGCCGTTTAGAAGTTTACCCGTTTTCCCATGGGTTGCATTTGCATTACCCCGTGGTAAAAAATATGATAAATAATTAATGTAGCACTCAAATCGTGTAAGAATTTTTGAAATCCAGTACTTGCGGAGCCTATTCGTTAAATACGAACACAAACAAAAATTTCCTCTTTATAATATTAGTATAGATATAATATAGAGAGTAATGATGTATTCTTCGTTTTACATTCAATGTACGGAGAATAATTTTATTTATTGCCCCCTGCAAATGAATGTTTATTTTGGTGACTTCCGACGCACGTTAACACCAACTCAACAAGCGGTTGCGATGAATTGGGCCGGCGCGAGTTTTAAAATATTATTACAGAAATACATATTATATTATGTAGCTATACGTCATATCTTATACATTATATATCTATGACCTAGACAGGATTCGAATCCGTGTGCACAGGCATATAGCTATGGCTAGCGGAATTACTAACCGTTCTAACGCACGAAACGATGTCACTTCACGGCTGTATTATGAGAGCGAGAGGTACTCCCCCGGTACTTCTAGCCAGATTTGGCTGCAATGCAGCAATGGCACTAACTCTTACAAAAAAGGATTTAGTTTCACGAACAAAACTTTTTGTATGAACCCTTTGATTTTTTTGTACGACTACAACGAAAAATATTAATGAGTTGTGTCCTGTCCATTCTTTCTAAGGTCTATGAATAGCGATCATCAAAATAATCTTAGATATTATTCTTTATCCAAGCATCAAATACATTGTCAATAAATGACGTAAATTTAGCGCCATCTATGAAAAAAATTGGCGCATTTGATCTGCAAATACACTTAGCTGCACATCATATTAGTATGCGGATTTGCCGTATGTCCGAAGAGTGGCGCTCAATTATTGAATGTTTTTATATTTAGTGGGCGTGGCTTAAACTTCATTCTCGCAAGGTCATTGACGAAACTCAGCGCCTTAACGCGCTCGGGTTGTAATATGCGTGTCAGCAGTGGCGGCCTTAGGGGGTGGCGAACGGGGCCATCGCCCGGGGCCTCGCTCTTGCAAGGGCCTCGCGCAACAAAAAAAAATGTAGGTTGAACTATATTTGTTTTATTCAAATTTGTTTACCTGGATCCTAAATTATTCATTCAAATTATAATATAGAGGTTTTTATATAAAGTAATACATAGGTATTTAAATAAAGTAAATTTAACGTTTTTATAAATTAGTTTAATAAAGTTATAATATAGAGGTATATTTAAATAAAGTAAGTTTAACTTTATTAAACTAATTTATTAATTCGAAACATAATTGAATAAAACATTATGTAGTACACGTATATCGCGCATCGAAACACTTGAAGATCGGTTTTTTTATCGCTTAGTACCTACTCGCGTTCCATTTAGTTCAACTCTTGTCATTTTGGAATTATTTTGCTTGCAATATAAGTTACAAAGTAGTTACTGTACCGAACAAATCAGTTGTTAAATTTTTTTTATTGAATATTACGTTCTTTATACTGTTTAAAGTATTGAGTGAGCTGCAAAAGTGTAAATTATAATATTTGAACTATTGAGTAATTTTAAAAAGTGGAAAAAAACTGTGAATACCTTTGACCGTTTAGGTGGACACTTAAAAATTGTTTTTGACTGTTTGTTCCAATAAAACTGTGCGATCTTTCAATTTTTATCATCATGGTCTCCAGAAACGATCATGGTCGCTTTAGCGACAGTAGGACTAAGGGTCAATTCACACCAAAAGCGCGGCGAAGGGCAGCGAAGCGGAGCGCAGTTTATGTGTCATATGAATTTCAACTTTATAATAATTACTATAATACTTATTGTCGCATGAGGAACTCGAACGAGACGCGCGGATTCCCGCGAAATCGCTGGAATGCTCCAGAAGTCGCGAGAATTCGATAATAAGTGCTATAGCAATGAAAATAAAGTTGAAATTCACATGACACAAACTGCTCTCCGCTTCGCTGCCCTTCGCCGCGCTTTTGTTGTGAATTGACCCTTATTCGTGTGTTATATAAAATAGACGAAAACGAAAAACACGTGACTTGTGGTAGGTATAAACCCTGGCTTCTGTTGAGAAATCGGCTTTCAGCCCTTGCTATTTTATCAATTGAAAATGACGTAGCTCTTTCCTTAGATTACTGTAATTTAATTAATTAGTCTTAAAAGCCGAAAACATCAATTTTAAAATTTATCATCTCTATTTGTTCAATGTAAATCATTAATAAAGGTAAAATATTTGTAAACAAAAATTTCATTTATTTGTAGAACTATAACATTTCTCATTAAACATGACAAAATATACCCTAAACCAGACCTACTTTAACATGGCATACTTTTCACGAGAGACATAGGGCCTCGCAAAAACCTGCCGCCCGGAGCCTCGCAATGGCTAAGGCCGCCGCTCAGCGTGTGCATCATGATGCTGTCACTTCGTCTGTTGTATTCTCTGCCTACGGTTGAATAGTTGTTAGTTAACAAAGTTGCGTCAATGTTAGTTGTTTGTAGGTATCCCATAGTTATCTGATTGCTAACTATGTCAATACCGGTACGTAACGTTAAAGGCATGGCAACCGTTTTCAGTTACGTTACGCTATAGCGGACACATGATTTGATTGAGCGGACATTGATTGGTAAAATACGACAGAGAGCTTATTAATTTGTTCTTTTCTTTTCAGTTGTTTCACATCAAAACAAAAAAATAAAGATGACAAGAGTATTAGAATAATTGAAACTTGTTCTGAACCTGACCTTAAAACTATAGATCATAACATAGATTCCAATTTGAAGTCTGTTTCTAGTCCAAATGTTAATATTGTAGAAAGAACAGTTGATCCTGATGTTGAGTCGGAAGATAGTTTTATTAGACTGGAAAAACTTTCCGAACTATGTGTGTCATCTACAGAAAACCAACAACCACAATTGGACAACACCTTGGATACTATCAACTTTATTCTAAACAATGCTGACCAAAACAAAAAAGCTTTAAACAACTGTGCTCTACCACACTTTGGCGATCCAATTTTTGATACAAAAAATAAAGAAGAGAAGAGTAACATCTGCACTGATATAGTGGAAGTTTGTAATTTGTCTAAAGTTAAATCTAAAAGTGATGTAATAATTGAAACTTGTTCTGAACCCGACCTTATAACTATAGATGATACCATAGAAGAAGAGAAGAAGAAGAGTAACATCTTCACTGATATAGTGGAAGTTTGTAATTTGTCTAAAGTTAAATCTAAAAATGATGTAAATACAACTGAATGTAATAACACGCCTATTTATGTTACAAACAATTTCAGTAACACTCCAAACTATAAAGGTCACCTGCATCCAAACAATACAAACATGCATGAAAATTTTAAGAGCCCGAAAAATCCAGGTTCAAGTAAGAAATTGGCAGTTTCCACAAAGAAAACACCAAATAAAAGTAATGCTTACCAGAATATTGCAAGTCCTGTTGCATGTTACATAAAAAACAGCCCTCAAGTACCCATGTTAAAAAATGTACGTCCTCGAAAACCTCTTCCAGGGACTTCTTTAATACCTAAACCAGTTAACACTTTAGCGAAAAATACGTCCACCAATAAAGAAAATATACAACTTCCATTTGTAGCTTATAAAAGTGCAAAGAAGACTGAACTGGTAAACATTTTTATAATAAAAATAGTCTATAGATAATATACACGGATAAAATTCTATGTAATGGTGGAAGGTGATGGTTCACAACCAATAGATAGTTGTATGTCGTATATATTGTTTTTCAAAGCATAATTAACATGATATAATATTAATTGGGCTTAAATATATATGAATAAGACATATATACGTCGAGGGGCGTTTTGTCCGTGAAAATGATAACAACTTCACTTTTATTAGTCGTTGTAATCCTAGCTATTATATCATCCATCTTATAAATCTACCTACTATATGCATAATTTCTATATCTTTTTTTATTTTTCAGGTGTCTGCACCTAATAAAAAGAAATTGCCTCGGGGTGAATGGCCTAATAAATTAGCGGCAACATTAGGAAAACCGGTTGTCTTAACGCACGAACACAGGGTTGTTAATAGTGCTACTAAAAATTCAAATAAGAGAAAGGAAGATGATAGTTTTGATCTAACGTTACAACAAGCCGATGTATCTGTCTGCAGAGCGAAGTCAGCCTTTAGTTAATTATGTAGAATGATTATAAGAACCTTAATTAATTTAAAAAAAAATTATAATAAACTTACATTTTTGAAATTTAAAAACGAATTATTTCATTTTTGGTAGAATATTATAGAATGAGGTGCGATTAATGTTTGACAATAAAATTGAACCTGTTATGATCAAGGAAAAATATCTCGTATAATACTGGCTACTACATTGTGCAATGTTTTTAGGTGTCAGTAGTGACTACAAGGATCTTATGATCTTAGGTGCTTGTTTCCCTCTGTGAACCAGTAAGAGGTAGTGCCACATTGCATACATGTATGTAGCCAAATTGGGCCGACACGACGGGTGAGGTACCTTTCACTTACTTGTTACCGGCGTAAAGTGACAGCTGTGCTGTCGTATTCCGCGCGGTGTGTAAGTAGCCCATAGAGAAGGGAGGAGGAAGGAGGGCAGCTCATCTGTATAACCTCTGTGCTGATGTCTGTTGGCGTCAGTAGTCGTGAAAATGGCTCCGACTGCTTGTTTTCCCCCTTATACTATTAATATAGCAGGTGCCATTGAGTGCGGCGGACGCCGATCGGCGTCTTTTTCCTTTCCAGGTGCGGCAGACGCCGATCGGCGTCAAATTTTAATTGAGTTTATTTTCGTCAAGAATTCAAATTATTAAAAATTTCTGCGAAATAAACGTTTACTTTTCCTATAGCTACGAGGTACTGAGCATAGTTTCTGTGAAAACATCTCTTCAAAAATATAAATATTATTGATAAATAGCGGAGGACGCACATCGGCGTCTACCAGGATTTGTGGGTTGATAGGGGAGGTTACAGCCGAATACAGTCGGCTATATAGTAGCCTTAGCTACTAGGCAGTCACTGTGACTTCTGGGTGTGGTGTGTTGTGCTTGAGGTGTGTCTAGTGCTCGAAAATGGGTGTGCTGGTGTAACCATAGATTTAGAATGTACTAGTGAGAAAAATTCTAAATCTATGGGTGTAACCTTCGTCCTACAAGCCAGACTCGGTTGCCCTGTGGGGTAGTTGACTGAGCGGTGGTGGTAAATTCGCGGGCACATAGTTCCCGTGGGTACGCACGGCCGTCCGGAGGTCGCGCATGAAGAGGCGCGAAGCCACGCAGGTGAGCGTGTGGTCCGTTGTCTGCCTTGTTAAACATGGCGGAAGACAGCCAGGCCACAA